>JAANDH010000192.1:300313-351568 GCA_011799765.1 Nymphaea thermarum | reverse complement strand
ACGTGGAAAAACCTCAAACGAGGAAAAAACCACGGGAAGCTCTACCTAGGTGCACAACCGCAACCCTAGGAGAGAGAAAGATTCTATTTCACTTAATCACCAAGTACACATAAGTGAGATTAAATAGAGGGAGAGGGAGGAGAAGCCGCCAAGGGTACCGAGCCCGCCTCGGTACCCGCGCCCTAGGGAACCGGGTCCATA
Source organism: Nymphaea thermarum (assembly GCA_011799765.1). NCBI lineage: Eukaryota > Viridiplantae > Streptophyta > Magnoliopsida > Nymphaeales > Nymphaeaceae > Nymphaea > Nymphaea thermarum. The sequence goes on along the minus strand of JAANDH010000192.1, from coordinate 351,367 downwards.
CACGGACCCGGTTCCGGTAACACATTCTAACAGGAACAATCCAGGTTATCATCTCTCTTGCCGTCTCATACAGATGGAATTTATATCAGTTGGATGTTACAAATGCTTTTCTTCATAGCTTTCTAATGGAAGAAGGATACATGGAACAACCTCCAGGTTATGCTACTAATGATCCAACCAAATGAGTGCGCAAATTACAAAAATCACTGTATGGGCTTAAGCAAGCATCTCATTCATGGTTCGATAGATTCTCCCTTCATATACAGCAGGCTGGTTTTCTCAGAAGTTCACTTGATCATTCCTTATTCATCTATCATTTAGGTGAAGTTACCACTTGACTACTCATATATGTAGATGACATAGTCTTACTGAAAATTTTTCATGTTATATATCTCATGTTAAGGAGGTATTGCAACAAGAATTCAAGATGAAGGATCTCGGCGAACTACAATATTTTTTGGGTGTTGAGCTTGATAGAAAAGGTGACACATTAACCCTTACGCAGTGTAAATATACTCTTGATATTTTGGATAGAGCAGTCATGACAAATTGCAAGCCCATAAATACACTTAGTGTTCTCAACACAAAATTAAATGCCTCTGATGGAAGTGATGCATACTCGAATCCTAGTTTGGCATGTTGCAATATCTCACTTTTACACGCCCAAACATAGTATATGCAGTGAATCAAGTATCTTAGTTTATGCAGGCACCCACGGAGAGGCATATGGATGCTACCAAATGCATTGTGCGTTACCTTAAGGCTACTCTTGGGATGGACTCGACTATACAAAACAGTCAACCGTTTTGCATGGCCACAACATTTTCACCTATACTGATGCAGATTGGGCAGGTGATCGAGACAGTAGACAATTAGTTTCCGGTTATTGTCTCTTCCTTGATTCCAACCTTATTTGTTGGAGTAGCAGGAAACAACATGCAGTTGTCAGATTTAGCACTAAGGCAACATATAGGACAATGGCTACAGGCACAACTGAAGCTTCATGGTTACATCATCTACTTGGGGAACTTTCCCTTCCCATTGCTCCGTTATCTCTATTTTATGACAACCAAAGTGCAATCAAGATTGCCTTCAATTTTGTTCTACATAATCACACTAAGCATATAAAGATTGATCGACACTTCATTCGTCAAAAGGTTGCGGAAGACGAGATCGTTCCCACTTATATAGCCAACAAGTGGCTGATCTTTTTACCAAGAGGCTCACAGGGCACCATTTCTGGGAATTGAAGAACAAGTTGTACATGATCAAACCCCATGCACAACTTGAAGGGGGCTGTTAAGTTCGTACGATATGGATCGGGTCACCCAGACCCGACCCATTTGATCCACACGCCCGCACATCATGGGTGGTGGCATACTTGTAATTCTTAATGTTGTTTTGTACCCTAAATTGTGATTAGTATATAATGACAACTAGAGGCAAACGTCAAGGTTTCTGCCCTCTTTCTTCTCTCTCTTTCTTGCACGTGCAGCCTACTTCTCTCTTCCTCCTCTTGTATTTAACTTCATTGGTGGTTTGGTATAAGATATCAAAAATCTTACACGTATCCCTTTGTGAAAACGGCTGATAGAACTTTTCTTGAAATTGATTTTATTGAAAATCTTGATCAAACATTTGAATCCAAAATTTTAAAAGTACCCCAAGTAAGATGTATTCCTAAATTAAAATTAAATTTATTGTCCGTTTCACAAATAGCTAACCTTGGTTTTGATGTAATTTTCTCACAATATAAGTGCTTCATACAGGACCATTTATCAAAGAAAAGGATTGGGGAATGTTTTAAAACAAATGATCTCTACTACATATAATTTTTGGACCTTTCAAGACCCGCATGCAATATCATCAAAGAATGTGATATTCAAACTTGGCACCAAAGACATGGACATTCAAATCTAGAAAAAATGTCTCATCTTCCCTTCTTGGAAAAACATTGTCAAAAGAACTTTTGTTGTAATTATTGTATCAAAGCAAAAATGAAAGTCTTACCTTTTGATAATAGAAAATTTTTTACCCAGATGCCTCTTGAATTGGTGCATTCGGATGTGTGGGGACTCATTCCTATTATGTCTAAAGGATGATTATTGTATTATGTGATCTTTATTGATAATTTTTCTAGACATACTTGGGTTTATTTTCTCAAACACAAATCAAAGGTATTTGCAAACTTCAAGAATTCTTATAACACGATCAAAACCTAATTTGGCTCCAACATTAAAATCTTTATAAGTGGTTTGGGAGGAGAATTTATCTCAAGTGAATTTCAACATTTTCTAAAAGACAAAGGCATTCTACATCAAAAATCTTGCCCAAACACTCCACAAAAAAATAAAGTGGCTGAACGAAAACATAGACACATTATTGAAACTACAAGAGCACTTCTTTTATCCAAAAATATTCCTAAAAACTTTTGGCTGAGGCTGTTTTGGCATCAACCTATTTGATTAATAGAATGCCTACCAAACTTTTGAAGCATATTTCTCTATTTGAAAAATTATACAATATTAGACCTAATTACAATAGACTTAAGGTCTTTGGTTGCAAATGTTTTAAGTGACAAAGATGATAAGCTTTCCTCCAATGCTGTTAATTGTGTGTTCATTGGGTATTCGGAAACACAAAAGGGTTGTAGATGTTATGATATTAAAAGAGATAAATTTATATTGCTAGCAATCACACATTTCACGAAAGAACAAAGCATATAGAGATAGTATGCCATTATGTTCGTAAAGAGTTCCTTTAGAAAAACATTGATCTCTCATATGTTCCATGTGAATATCAACTAAGAGATTTCTTTACCAAGGCTCTTGTTGTTGCCAGGTTTCAATTTTTCCTTGGCAAACTTTCAGTTATCACACCGTAAGTTGAGGGAGGGGGTGTTAGAACGCATGTGTTCCTATATATATATATGTGTGTGTATATATGTATATATATATATATATATATATATATATATATATATATATATATATCTATATGTATGTATATTACATATATTAATGTGCTAATATGTCTTATATATATATATATTTATATATGTATATTTTAGGGTACCTAGGTTGTTTATGTAATTTTTCTTTCTTTTTGTACTTTTTCCTTTTTGTATTTTCTCTGTTCCACTTTTAACCTTTTGCTTTTAGCTTTTTGACTAGAAGAGGACTAGTCCTAACGGCTTGATTTCTAGCCGTTGGAAGTAGTCCACCGACTGGAATCCTCTCCTCTTTATGTTACCTTAGCTATAAATAGTGTTGTAGTCTTCTTGTTTTAGCTAAGGCTTTTATGCCTCTTCTTGTGTATCTAGTTGAGATTAGTATATGTTTTTCTTCTCCTCAAGTTTGAGGTTTAATGTGTGTTACTTATTGAAGTTGTTGGAATCTTCAAGAGTGTATCTCATGAAGCATTTGTATTGTTAAGTTTTGGGCCTGATTTACAGAAACAACATAAGAATAAAATGAACTTTGTAGAAGCTTTAGGGTTTTTCTTTTGATAAAAAACTATTCTTCAAAAGAGCTACTTTTCTTTTCATGTTTCACCTAACTTTCCAGCATTCTCCACTGTCTTTTGTGCACCATTGTTGACAAAACTACGAACACAGGGTATTGGTACTGATGTAAATGGACCACATATATCTATTTACCAAACCGATTTCTTATCCAAAGGCTTACCATTTGTGAAACCTGCTTTGCTAAGAATGTCAAGGATGTATCTATGTTAAGTGAGAGTCAGCTCATCTCTTTTTCTGTCAACCTCAACTTTAAGAAAATATTGCAGGCTTTTGATTTTTCATTTTGAATTATCGACTCAATTGTTTCACCTTTTCAATCTAACATGTAGAGTTCTCTGTGATAACAATGTCATCTACATATATCAATGACAAGGTAACAACATCTTTCTCTTTTATTATAAACAATGCCCGATCTAAAAGAAACCATAAGTCTTGCTTCTGTATTTTGAACAATAAACTATCAAACCAAGCATAAAATGCTCGTCTCGACCTATAGGTTATGTTTTTGAGTCTGCACACATTTCTGGGGATCTCCTTTTATGTACTCAATCACCATATAAGCTTTTTACTTTAAACCCCCATGCAGAAATGCATTCTTAAGTTGTTAACTATGGGCAATCTCTCAGGTTTCACACTCATTCTAGGCCTTCATATCATTCTTCATGGCTTCAACTCATTGTTTGGAATTCTCAGTTTGTAAAATGTAATAGGTTCGTCCTTGTTTAGAGCATTTAAAAATAGTTGCAGATCCACAGTAAATTGTCATGTCTACATCTTGCAAATGGATGTCCAATATGATTGGACCTCGCATCAAGTGCCTGTATAGAGACACGAAAGTGATCAGCACACATGTACTTGAAATTATAAAATATTAAATAAGTTCTACTATGATATTGTAGCATGCCCAGGGACACACCATAACAGTATTGCTGAAGACCAAAGTCAAATAGGTGCGTCACTTTCGGAGCCGCAACCGCATCAACGCGATGCGGGTGTGACCCGAATTCACACGTGAGTCGGGTGCGGTCAACCGCACCTGACTATTTTCATCAACTTTTGACGCGCACCCGACTCGCGTCAAACGCGAGTCTGGTGTGGTCAACCCGCACCATGGATATTTTGGTCCATTTTTTTTAAAATTTTTATGTATGTAAAAATCAATTTAGGACACGATATCGTGCCCTCCCGCTGCTCTCTTTCCGACGTCTCCTTCCACTGCTTTCTCTCTTCCATCGGCGGCATCCTCTCAGTCCGACATCTGCTGCTCTCTCTCCATATTCTACCTCCACTGGTGGCCGCTACTCTCTCTCCATCCGCTGCTCTCTCTCCGTCCGCTGCTTTCTCTCTAAAATCAAGTGACGCTCTGTTTTGGTGTTTCCTGTGTGCGTAGATGGCTTTTGAGAGATAGAGGGGGGGGGTCAGATATTGTTTCCTATGTTTCCTGCGTAGATGGCTTTTTATGTTTCTTGTGTTTCTTGTTAGCTCTCTCTTTCTCTCGAGTCCTTGAGCAAATAATGTTTGTTTTTAAATAAGTTAAATTTTGTTGAGCTATGTTTTATTCATATTCTAAGTAAGCATCAGATAAGATCTTTTGTAGTGTAGAACTAGTCATTTGGTTGTGAACTTTTATATGCAATTTAGATTCTTTTGTTAACAACACCTTAAAGTTAAAAAAAAACTCGACACTGTGGTAGGATTCAACTTCAATTCGGACGAATCAATATCGGACATTACTTACCCGATACATAAAATCCGGATCAGTTCTGATATTAACTTGACGGAGTCAAATATAAACTCCGGATTGGATCAGATATTACTTATTGACAGATATGTAAGTTCACATAATAATTAATTATCTTATCAGAACTCTGTCGCACCGCCGCACCTAAATTTTTTGAGATGTGCCGCACCGGCACCCTGCACCTATGTGACATAGCTGAAGACATCAAGCAGAAGCACAGATATCAAAAACCTCGATTTTAGCTTCATTCAGTTCATCCACTTTAGGCATTGATATTTAAATTTTATTTATGCTTGGATTATGCTACAACTACAACATGACTCCTAAATCTGTGCCATAGAGGAAAGAAGTCCTTGAATTGGGGTCTTCAATTCAGCTAAAACAACTTTTGCCCCTTTTTTATTCTAGGAAATGTGTCACGCCCAGACCTTTTTACCCACATTTTTGTTTATAAAAGATCTAGGTGCGACGACACAATAATTAAAAAGGAGTAGCGAATTCAGTTTATACAAATTCACTTCATATTTACCATTGACGCACATGACAAAAATGCCCCCAAAACCATAAAATTGATGTCTAACAAAAACAATGACACGCCAACATGACTATAGAACCCAAAATCTCCTTAGTAAGATGTGAGCGGAGCCATTTGATCAATCTGCTGCCCGTGGCCCTCCAAAATGTGAAAAAGTAAACAACATAAGGCTTATCCTTTGTAGTATGACAAGAAACTAGATAAATCTCTAGTCCTCTAAGGTAAGGGCTCAAATTTGGAATACATATACAAAAACATAATCACTATGTTGCTGCTATCATGATAAGCGCATGCAGTCACGTAACTTGTCATGGGAGTCCTCACATATTCCACAATATGTATGAACCTCTCAATAGCAACAATTCACACATCATATTCAGTTTAAGCACATTCACTTCATTTACATTCGTTTCATTTACATTCGATTCATTGAATTGACAACTTCTGTGGGTGTGCAAAACACAGACACGTGCACACAGGCGCCCTACAGTCGGGAGACAACCCCCATGGTGGCCCAAAATGATACTGATCCGTTCACGCTACAGCGGCAGAACAATCATCTATGGATGTGTGAATTCCAAGGAAAGTTGCTCAGTTTTCCCTAGGACACCTAGGTTGGGAAGGGGGGAGACCAACGCTCCTACCACATCACACAATGATATCCTGGGGCCTTGCACCGCCTTCGCTTCAAGCAGACGAGACCAGTGGTGAGGGCGGGACATATACCAAACATATTGCCGTAACCTACTGACCTCCCATCAATTATTCTTTCTTAATTTATCATTATGAAGACATATTCACAATAAGACCGGCTAGCACAAGAGGTTAGTTCACTTTAGAGTGCACCCATACCCTATGTCACATAGGTGCGGGGTGATTTCAAAAAAGCAGTGCGGCGAGGGTAGGGATTGCAGGCGAAGTGAATAGCATGATTATGGTGATATTATCATTCTGTATGTGCATGTTTCATGTTTGTTGCCCGTCTGTTCTTCAAAAAAATCAAGCTTGATTCACATCCTGTGTTTTATTGGGGTATATATGTTTAAATATGGCATGTTTGGAAACAATATTTTCCTTCAGTCATTATCTTGGTCTTGATGTATGATTCTTTTCATCAACTCATATGTTCAATCATGACTATTACTGGAAAATGGAAATATAGCAGATGCCTTCCGGTATATAAGCACACTTTGTTTCATATACAGGAAATTTTGGTTGATAGGGCTGTCCATGCTGCTGTTGGACGTGTGGTATCTCATCCAGCTATTACAAAGCAAGAAAAAACTTTCCTAATAATGGAAGATTTTCTGCAAGCAATGAATGATTTCCTTCCAGTAGCTATGCGTGATATTACAAAACCTGGTTTGGAAGGTGGTCGGCTAGGATGGGAAGATGTTGGTGGTCTTAGTGAGATTCAAAATGATATTCAAGAGGTGTGCTTTTTCTTATTAGCTTGAAGCTGATGTTTACTTTATTTGAGAAAGAAGGGGATTTGTTTTATATGTAATTCTCTAGGTTAACAATTTTCACACATACAGAGACACACACACAGAGATATGTCTGAAGTTTTGCTTTCTCTTAGCTTGAAGCTGATGTTATAAAAAAAAGATTTACAATGAGTCTCATAGAGAGCTGCAATAGTTGGTGTAACTTGGGGCATCCTACTTGGTCTTAAATGGATGAAGGTTGGATGTGTCTTTTGTGCTTTGACCATCTTTTTTTTAGTTCAATACTGTTGGGTAATTTTGCTAATCATGCACTTATGATTGTTCTCTTGAACCAATTTAGTGTCTTTTCTCATTTTCTTTGTTTTAAGTCGATATTTTTAACCTGATTCTATGTGAAATAGCATGCATGTTCCCACGCGTATGAACATATTTAGATCCAAATGCTTGGTGTTCCTTTACAACCTCTAAACCATGTTCCGTCTCAACCAAGATCAACTTTTCTTTTGGTTGATGCTCATGCTTGTGGCTGATATAGGTGATTGTATTAACACAGTCAATTGTCAATTTTTTATTTCATATTAAGTATACGCTGGACTAGATCTACAAGTTTTCATTTACTATTTCAAAGAGTCTTTCCCCCTTTAAAAGAACTACTCATCCTTGCTGCTCCTAGTTTTTTTTCTATGACACACAACTGCTACTTTCCTTCTAGTTTAGTTATTTTTTGTTATTTCTAATGTATTGGTCACATCTTTTCTATGCTGTTCTTACTGCAGATGATTGAGCTACCTTCAATGTTTCCAAATATCTTTAAGCATGCTCCTCTTAGGTTGCGGTCAAATGTACTACTATATGGCCCCCCTGGCTGTGGAAAAACACATATAGTTGGTGCAGCAGCAGCAGCATGTAAATTGAGATTTATTTCTGTCAAAGGTCCTGAACTTTTAAACAAGTATATTGGTGCATCAGAACAGGCTGTAAGCGTCTCTGGTTCCTTTATTTTCATGTCAAAGACATTGGTGGTGGTTGAGTTGTGGCTTCTAATTGTTGTGGCAGTATGAAAATATCTCTCATGCTAAAGTTGATTGTGAATTTTGTACTTTGTAGATGATAAATTACAAAATTAACGTTATTTAGCTGGGGATGTTAGAGAGATTGATAGTCATTAGTCAATCTGAAGCTTGAAACAAAATTGTCAAATTCTAAGGTCAGAAGATGCTAGATGTGGCTTGGTCATGATTGAAAAGATCCACAATGTTTGAAAGCATAGTTACAAATATTACCAATATTTTGAAAAGATTGTGTATTTTGGCATTTCGAAGCTAGCTGATATTATTGGTAAATATCAGGATGTTTCCAAAATATAGGCAGAAGACAAATATTGCAATATTATCAACATTTGTATGAATGATACTGTGAGTAGAGTTGAAGCCATGTTGCTTGAGTTTCTTGAAATGTCATTCTTATTCGCCTCTCTTCTGTTTCTGGTAATCTTAGCTGCTCTACTCAAAATATTCTTTCAGGTTCGTGATATATTCTCAAAGGCATCTATATCTGCACCTTGTCTACTATTCTTTGATGAGTTCGATTCAATCGCTCCAAAGAGAGGACATGATAATACAGGGGTTACTGATCGTGTTGTCAACCAGGTATTTTTGCAGGTTTCCTGATTAGTGATGACCACTTTTGCATATCCATTTGACTTTCCTAATGTTCTCTTTTATGGTTGGCAGCTATTAACTGAACTTGATGGTGTTGAAGCACTAACTGGAGTCTTTGTGTTCGCTGCAACTAGGTAGCTCTTTTTTTTTTTTTTTTTTCATTTTCTCTATACATGAGTGGAGTATTGCCTGGTCCACAGGCATGCATTGGCAAAATATTGCTGTTCTTAGGAAATTTGATGTATTTACAAACACTCACTTTGTTGAGAAAAATAAAGACCATTAACTGTTTTTTGCTCATTGAGGTAGCTTGTGTATCTCTCATTTCTTCTTTTCTCTGACTAGATTTTGGTCCACTCTTTGCATCATTAGCGAATCTGGTCTTGCATGTTATGCTTCTATAGCTATGAAGTATCTTGCATTCTCTGCTTCTACCTCTGAATGTGAAAGGTCTTGCTGAGCTGGTTCAGATAACCAAAGGCATACACAATGTCTTCAAGCTTTCAAAGAGATAAACTTCCATAAATCATATGACAGATTTGACCTGAAGCTGAATTTTATAAATCCATCTTCAAAAGGTTAAGAATATGAGGAGGCACTCGAAGAATATACAGCAAAACGCAATGAAGCTAGCAGTTGAGATTCCAAGAATTCTATCAATTGGAACTAGTCATTGGCTAGCTCAAACAACCACCTGTTGGCTAGGGTAGGAAAAAAGGAATACAGAAAAAAAAATATATATATATAAAAGGAGGAAAATGAAAAAAAAAAAACTAAAATGAAACGTTACAAAGGAAAACATATATTATTATATATATATATAAATCCATGTATAAGCATATAAATGCACAAAACACTATTAGATATTTTAACAATGTTCAATCACTATTTCTATGCTCATGTGCTTGCAACTGAAGTTTCATTTTTGTGCACATTTTGACAGTCGGCCAGACCTGCTTGATGCTGCACTTCTGCGTCCTGGAAGACTTGATCGACTTCTTTTCTGTGATTTTCCTTCAAAGCATGAGAGGCTGGATATTCTAAAAGTTCTATCTAGAAAGGTTAGTAATGAGATCGTTGCTTAAATCCACATAATAGATAATACAATATTTGACTTTTTACAGGCTTTATGTCAGAACTGATTAACTTAAACCTGTTTGCAAAATGGTGACCAATGTTGAGAATATTGTATCATTATTTCCTAAACAATATCATTTGGAAAACTGGCATGATATTTTGAAAATGTTGCCACAAGAAGTTTCTCAATAAAATGGCAGTAGAAACCATCATATTTTCCTCATTTTGGAAACAATATTATGCATATGTTTGTGTATGACATGTCAGTTTTTTGTTTCATTTTATAATTTAAAGTATTTTATGAAATGTTGTAGATGTTTTTTGTGAGAAGAGTAGAGCATTCATAATTTTGTGATCTGTTCATTTGTATGTGTTTTTTATTTCCCAAGATTTCTCCAAGCAATTGTGGAGAATGATATCGTTGACTGTTGTCTGACTATTTTTTTTATCAATACAAAGATGATCCTGCATATCTTGCACATGCCAACTGATGCCTGCAATAGACTTTTTCCCCGTAAAATTTGTTAGCTGGATTGTTTTTCTTGAAGGTTTTTTGTATCCCCTTTTTTTCTATGAGCTTACTGGTCTATTGTGTTTCTTGACTAGCTTCCCATGGCAAGTGATGTTGATTTAGATTCTATAGCTTCCGTAACTGATGGATTTAGTGGTGCTGACCTCCAAGCTGTTTTATCTGATGCACAACTTGCATCCGTTCATAAACTTCTAGAAAGCATGATTGGTCCAGTAAATGGAAGAGTTCCAGTCATAGATAACTCAACTTTGAGGGCAGTGGCTTTGAAGGCAAGGCCGTCCGTCTCACAATCGGAGAGGCAGAGACTCTATGGGATCTATAGTCAGTTCTTGGAGTCTAAAAAATCTGTTGGTACACAGGTCTGTCTGTGTCTCTCGCTCTCTCACTCACTCTCTCTCTCTCTCTCTCTCTCTCACATCTAGATCTCTATTTTCTGTTGGCAGTCGAGAGATGCAAAGGGCAAAAGGGCTACTTTAGCTTGACAGATCAGCTATAAGATTATTATCTTGCTTCATTAGTGTTCTACACTCAGGTAGCGGGACGATGAATCCTATGCTAGAGGTGAGTGTTCCTTGGTAAATGAATGCAACAACATAATTTATTGTCTGAGATCATGCATATTACAATCTAGGTGCTGCTGAGTCACCTGGTCAGTGGAGGTGCTTGTGCAGTTCTACTTGTGTCCTTATTCTTCTTTTCCTTGATGATTATCATTATTCAGGTTCGTTAGCAAGCACTGTCAGCGGCATGGTACATAAAAATGGGCAATGGAAGTTAGTGTACACAAAATAATATCTATCTTTTATTGGTTTTTGCACCCTTCGAGGCTATGTATCAGCTTGTATAGTCTATGTAAGTTAATGGAAAAGTGTTTCCTGTGCTAATTGAAAGTGTATATACTTTTTTTTTTTCGTGGAACAATTGATCATGGCATTGACAAGAAAAACTCGAAGCTTTTACAGCTCCAAGCCTCCAACCTATGGGAAAGCTTCCCTTTATAAGACGCAATTAATTTTTCTGAAAGTTAGCTCTCGTTTTTGTCTAGAAATTCATATATTCTTCAATAAGAAAAAAGGACGTGATTTCCTTGGTATCCAATACTGCACGACTGCTCAATACCATTGGTGGATCAACCCATTACTTAAGTTTATTCCCAACTTTTATATCATATTATGACATGCATAAGTAAAGCGGGTTTTCTTGTATCGGCAAATGAAAAATTCGGCTGAGCAGGAAATGCAAAAATGAAACACTTAGGTAAAAAGGAAGAAATGTTTATAATCAGCCAATTAGGAGGTTAACCATTCAGCTAACGGCATGAACAAGCAAATAGAAATAGGTTAGTGGCCGCAAGTGAAACATACATGATGATAAAGTTATACATGCCGCAAGTGAAAGGGTTTGTATGAAACAGGTAATTAAAGGGCAAGTTTAGTGATGCTTTTGCAAACAATACTCAGGTTCGGTGCATGGAATTGTATAGCAGTTGGTGCAACTGGCTTTGGTATTTATGAGAAAATGTTGAAGCTTGGGCACACGTTCCAAACAGTAGTTTCCAGGATGTTTGGAGAAAGGGCTATGTATCAAGTGTGATGCCATTTGGGTATTGAGACAGATGATGCCATTTGGGTATTGAGACAGATTATCCATGCATGATCTGATTTGGTGTGTCAGTCTCATGGGGATGCAATTCTTTGTAGTCGCTGACAGTAGCGGAGCTACAGTGTGGCCCCATTGAAGATAGACCAAGCTTCAGTCACATGTGATGCCCACACCAGGCACGGGTCGGTGACTCAAAGTGCCTCTCAGCCAAAAAATCCTTGCTCCACCACTAGTTGTCGAGCGGCGAGCATGTTATCTGGCATCTCTAATGTTGGTTTTTTTACTTAAACGATCTTCAAATTAATTGCGTTGCAAAGTTGGCTTAAGTTTTTTGGGCAACCAAAGACAAAAGTGAGGAAGCCTTCCTCTTGCGTAACAAGTGTACTCAGTCGAGGAACTTCGCCTGTAGATCCAGGTACCCAAAAAAGGCAGGTTTGTAACGGTGATTCTTTTCACCAGCATACAACACTATACCTGATTGTGTCGGTATAAGTTGTATACCTGTGAGAATTCGCAAGACCTATACCGGTGATTTTTTTTCACCGCTATATTGTTTTTTCTGCTTGAAACCCATTTGGCGGGAAGGCTATACCGTTCGAACAAATATATATTACCATAGGTGGCAAACCCTCTGAACCAACCCACTAGTGAGGGTCTACCGAGTCAATTAGGATGGTCAACTAATTGCATGTTCCTTTTTTATTGTGCGAAACTGAACATACAATTTTTTTTGTTGGGAAATATCACAAACTTTACTAATATAAATTACTACTCGTATAGCATATTATTCAGTTTTCGTTGATGAAAAAGTTAAACTTGAAGTCCCCGCGCTCTTACTTTTTCGTCTACTTATATAAAAAATGCAATATTTAATTTCATAACCAAACCCAGCTATGTCACCCAATAACTCTCTGACCTGGTGACTCAGTCTTAGAGCTGAGTCCTAGTCACGAGTTTGCGAACTATAGAGATTACTGATTTCGAAAACATAGACTCACACGGATTCCATGCCTTCCTGTCAATGTTAGCATCAACTCCGAGGAAAAGAAACTGCACTAGTTTTCTGTTCCGGAGCAGAAGCTACAACAAATCATTGATCTCTTCTTCCAGCAACGTCCGGTCATTCAACGAATCATTGGTCTCTTCTTCCGGCAACCTCCGGTCATTCCTAAGTTAAAACAGGTCAAGAGTTTAGCACATGGCCTATGTAACTAATTGCAATGAACAGAGAGAGCCTATCAAATCTTTACTCGTCTGGTAAAAAACCAAAAACCATTTGATCTTGTTTGTTTGTCTTTTTTTGAAAAGGAAAGTAATGGGTATCAGATAATTTTCTGTCCAACCAAGAAGAGTGACATCTCCATGTCTTGACCTTAACCACTTGGGCATGAATACAATCTGCAAGCCTTGCAACAACACAGAAGTTTGGTTTTTGTCATTCAAACCTAGAGATTTGAGCGCAGAGAGTTACTTCAGCTGGCTATAGGCTCATGGCAGCACATGGTTGGTCGTTGTCTCATGCGCTGCATTGCTATTTTCTTTTTTATCATCGGTTGGCAGAGCCTCTGCATGTCTGATGGGGAAAAGGTTTTTGGGGTCTATGTGATCTTCCATCTTGGAGTTTTATATTGTTGAAAGGTGACTCTAGTGTGAGCCCAAACAAACAGTGGCTTCTTTGTTGCTTCAACCAAAAAAAGAAAAAGAAAAGAGCAGAAATTTATGTCCTGAATATACAAAAAAATGATACTTTTTAGTAGTTTATTGCTATGAAAAGGGTTAAAAAACAAGGGTGGAACTAGGAATTTTTTTGTTGGAGAGGCCAAATTATAACTTCAAAATTTTGATGGGGGCAAACATAATTTTTTAAACTTTTTTTTTGTATATTTTAAACTGCCAGCCTATGTCACATGAACTCTTCAAAAAAGGACCGCACCGTCGCCCGACGCTGGTGATGGTGCTGATATGGGTACAGCTCTGACACGCACCCCAACCATGTCCTTTGTTATGGAAGTTCAAAATATTTTTCATTCTTTTTTTTCTTCTCTCTGTCCTTTTCTTTCTTTAAGTATGGTAATTAAGATAAAAAGAAAGGACAGATTAACCTAAGAAACAATAATAAATATACTATATATATACGCTTTCGCCACACTCTCGCATCCAAATTTTTTGGGATACGCAGCACCGGCATCCGCATGTGCATCCGCACCCCACACTCATGTGACATAGCTGCCAGCCCCTTGGCTCCTCCCCTATGTGAATAGATAGAGCACCAAAAGTTTGGAACAGTAGCAGATGTCAGTACCCTTCAAGGAATAGGAAATTCTAAGTTCCTCAAAAAACCTGGTGCCCCATTTTCCATATTCTTCCCAATTCAACCCATGCACTTATGCGGTCCTATAATTGGAGAAACTCCTTAGTTCATGATCTGGGTCTCATTTTCCTACAAATACCAAACATAAGTGAGGAAAACATCCCTTGTTTGTGAACCAATTGAAGTGAGCCATTGATTTCAAAATCTGTATGATAGATCTATGCAAGGCCTAGATGAGGGGAGGGAACAGATAGGTGACAATTTAGGTCTAGGTTACCAAGTGGTTCATGAATTCAGAGACAAGAATTATGTTGATAGTGCATGCACAGAAGTGGACATCTTTGGAAGCCATCATCTTAGCGCTATTGACTTGATCAACATCATGGTACAGTTCATCAATTATTACAAAAGGGTGGTCATGCATCAGGGAAAAAGAAAAGCCTAAAAGCCCCAATATATCCAACCTAGCAAGTACTGAGAAAAAAGAATGCAGTTCTTCGTTAGGGTGGTGGGGTAAAACCTAGCTAAGAATTAAATCTACTAAGAAAACATGAATTTGCAGGTCAATTTCAGATCTACACATCAGATTTTCCTGAAACTTTTCTTTAAAAATATTTTTTGTCACTTTGCATCCATCCATATGGTTATTGTTTGTTAAAACCAGGCTAGAAATGGATGAAGCAATTGAGATGGCCCCCAGAAGTCAGAAAAATATCAACACCACTATATATATATATATATATATATATATATATATATATATATATATATATATATATATATATATATATATATATATATATATATATATATATATATATATATATATATATATTCAGGAAATAGTTTGTCACTGTTTCCATTACCAAACAGCCCCAAGGGCATGGACATGGAAACAACTGTATCTTTGTTGAATCATTTCACCATCTCTACTTTCAGAAGCCAAATCTTTGTTGAACAATCCCATGACAGCTTATGAGGGTCTAAGACTAGATAATTTGCCCCCTTCAACCATGGAAGAAAAATCAACAAAACACTGAAGCATAATGATAACCTATGTCACATGAGTGCGGGTGTTGGCGCCGTGTACCCCAAAAAGTTTGGGTGTGAGGGTGCGGCGAGTGTGTGTGTGTGTGTACATATATGTATGTATGTATTCATAATATATGTTTCTTAGCTTAATTTGTCTTTTCTTCTTTTTTTTTACCTTTGCTATTGTACATAAAAAAAAGGGACAGAGAAGAAAGAAATACTAGAAATAATTTGAAAATGCCTAAAATAGGATGTGGTTGGGGTGCGTGTCAGAGCCCGCACCCATATCAGCACCAGCATCGTGTCGACACGGGTGCAGCCCCTTTTTTGAAGAGTCCGTGTGACATAGATGATAACTGACACGTGCTAGAAGAATGTAGATACATATTGAATGTGAGTTGCCAAGAAAGCCTTGAAGGCAAGCAACAATGACTCATTTTTCTATCCAAGACCAAAGTTGCCCTGGAGGTGTAGACCTAAATGCTGCAGCTATATGGTCCACAAATTCACTTGCATAATGCAGCCAGACATGCAACTTTTCATGTCAAGTCAGTTACTTTTTATTACTAAGATGATTGCTCATAAAGAGAGCACAACCTTGAGCAGCTTCAGCATGATAAAAGTGGGGTGGAAAGAAGAAGAAGAGGAAGAAGAATAGATAGAAAGTGGTAGTAGACTTTTATAGAGAATATATGGCATAGGACATATAGTCTTTCATAAAGTGGGCAACAGCATTGATACGAAAAATCAATGACGAACATGCGGCCGGAGGACCACAAAAGCTAGAACATGGGCACAGCAACACTGATCAACATGCATATATATAGACATAGGACTTAGCCACAGACAGATAAAGGGGCAAAAATTTAGCTCAAGACTATCTTTCAACCTAAGATGGTCAATTGCCGAAACTTTAGACTGAGAAATCATGTTTAAAGACAACCTAAACCATAAGTGTGTGTTAAACAGGGTCTAGATTGGTGAAAAGAGTGAAAAAGAAGAGAATAAAGCACAACACTCAAATGGCCTTTTCTTCTGAAAGGATCATTTGCACTTCTATGTTTCTTATTCTATGTTGGGTCGAGAATTTTCTTCAAGTAGCTTTTCCCTATAGAACTGGTTTTGCATTATATATATATATATATATATATATATATATATATATATATATAGTTGGACCATCCTGCCCACTCCTATGCTAGGTTCGAATGACTTCGAAAGGAACATGTCCAAGTCCAACAAAATGTGCATAAACCGGACCGGTCTAGACCATATATACCCATTTCGACAGTACAGGTTTTATGCTTACATTGAAAAGTTGCAGATTTTAGTGAGCAACCGAGTCAGATGCAGATCAGGTCCCTTTCTTCCTTCTCTTTGCATTTTATGTCTACATAAAAGCATTTTATATACCCTCAATTTAGAGAAATTAATATATTTTTGCCTGATCGATATTAGATCTAAAACGAGTGGGGTACTAGTATATAAAAAAGCAAAATGGTTAGGGCTAAGTAATATGGAAATAATTAGCTTTGTAGGACTGTGTGGGCAAGTGCCTACACAGGCCCATATGTGGCTCTGCTCCTGATTTGACCTCTGTTTGAATGGGAGAACAAGCAGAAGTGTCTCGTTCAGAGGTGAAAGCCCACTGGCTGCAAACAAGCACGAGACGATAGAACATGTGGAACACATCAGAACTCTCTTCCTTTCTCCTTCGATCTTCGAGACAAAATAAAGTAAAGTGCTTGAACACTTTCTCCCACTCAAATTTAAAGCGAGAACTTCTCTTTGGCCAAGTGTTTGTTCCAAACTCTCGCTGATCAATGCATTGATTAATCAGTCAAAGGAGATCAATGATCAGTTGGCCAACAATCCGAGCTGGTTATATGTTAGGGCCCGAACACACAACGTGTTCGAGTGCTTTCGCTTATAAAGAAAAGGTTCCAACAAAATGTAAAAAAAAAAAAGTTAATTTCATTTTTGTCCTTGAGAGGGAGCAATGGGTAGGAATATCAACAGATTGAATTTGTATTGGATATCGTCAATGGTGCCCATCAAAGGGGGTGTTAAGGATATCATGGATCGGATTGAAATCCGATTCAAATGTGAATGAAAGAAAAGAAGTCATATCTGAATCTGAATTCAAAATCTGACTTCACAATCTCAATCCAATCCCAATCTGATTTTTATATTCATATATGAATCCAAATCTAAATTTTGGATCAAATCTGGCTGATTTTCAAATGTAAGAGAATTTTGATATAAGATATTTCTTTAAAACTAAATATAGTCTGAGTTTGAATCCAACAAGTTATTTATTTATGTATTTATTCCTTAAATTTGAACCCGATCATATGTCTTATTCAAATCGAATATATTAAAATCCCTCTAAATTGATTAAGAAAAAAAAAAAAGAAACCTTTGGAATAAGGATGCCTGTATATAAGAAAGAAAAGGTGGTGAGAATCTCATGAGTAGAAACGGTGGAGGGAAGAAGGGGATGATCACTCATGTGGTTTGGAGATGGGCCTCACAAGCTGCATGCATGATTTCACAAGCCACCACTCCCACTCAAAGAGAGTCGGCCTCAGTGGGGCCCTCGGTGCGTGTCTTCATCATGGTTGCGTGCAGCACATTATTGTCATACATGCAACTGATCACTGTTCATGTATTAAAAATATTAACTACATGCCAACTTATTCGTATATTAAAAATGTTAACTACATGCCAACTTATGATAGTACGACAGCAAAAGCCTTACGTAGCTACATTTTGTTCTCAAGGTGCCCCTCTCCCTCAAAATAATAATAATAATAACAACAACAACAACAATAATAATAATAATAATAATAATAATAATAATAATAATAATGAGTTTTCTTAACAAAATAAAAAACTACTTTCGATTGCCTCTCTCCCTCAAAATAATAATAATAATAACAATAATAATAATAATAATAATGAGTTTTCTTAACAAAATAAAAAACTACTTTCGATTTGGAGATCCTTGCAAAGGCCAAGATCTTGCAAAGTTCATTATAAGCAGGGATGTCAACGAATCAGATTTGAATACGATATACCTTTTAACAGTATCTATTGTTTTGGATATTCAGATTTGAATATGAAAGGTCATATCCGAATGCAAATCTGAAATCCGATTTCATAATGCAAATCTGATCTGAATCTGATTTTTACGTCCATATCTGAATCTGAATCCAAATTTTGAACTATATCTGCTGATTATAAGTATGTAACAGCAATGCATATAAGATATTTATTTAAAACTAAATTTGATCCGAATTCGATTGGATATTTGTTTATATCCAAATGTGAATCTGATTTGATTTATTAATCATATATTACATACTTTTTTTTTCATAATTGATTTCTTTGAAACAACTCAATCAAATATCCGATTCAAATCAAATATGTAATAAGGATAGAGCGCTTGAAAGTTTTTCCTATGGCCAGGAAGGATCAATCCAGTTCGTGTGGGCCTTAAAAGGCGAGGGACACCAACCCGTGGGTTTTGAACAAGCGATGCCGTGTCAACTTAGGGGAGAGGTTCACGAGAAAACCCACAAGAGCCTTTTTACGTGCTTCATCGATACAGGGTCAATTATTGATGCATTATAATCATTTCGTGGCTCTACTTCGTT
This sequence comes from Nymphaea thermarum, assembly GCA_011799765.1. NCBI lineage: Eukaryota > Viridiplantae > Streptophyta > Magnoliopsida > Nymphaeales > Nymphaeaceae > Nymphaea > Nymphaea thermarum. The sequence continues at coordinate 332,243 of JAANDH010000192.1, read as the reverse complement.
CTATATTTCTTGTCTCCATAACAAAATGCTCATTTCTCCGTATGAAATTGCCCCGAGAATTTGCACGAGACAAGAAAAATATGTGTCATCTTCCTATCAATTGCCACCACTCCCACTTCAGTATTATTGATATCCATTCTCATCAAGTATATCTTCCCGGCCGTCTAATTGTGAGTAGTTTATATTGTGGAATCTTTTCATTGGAAGAACTTGCATACCGTGAATTTGATTTGTTTTCTTTAGTGCTTCCAAACCGATGATAATCTTCGGATGCATTCGGCGTAATCTAAAGTTTAGTGAAGCAAGATTCCATAATATCTATTACTTGTATCTTAGGAAGTTCTTCACCTTTTGTGGACGTAATAAAAGAATATACCCAGACCACAATGGCATAGAAACACAATCTTTGTCATAGGTGAGCAGGATGAATATTTTATATTGTATAGTCTAACTAAAGGGCCAAAATTCTCATCATTCCCCTAATTCTCCCAACGTTTAGATTTACTTTGAGTGCTCCGGGTAAAGTGTCTTGCTATGCTTCAACTTGCATCAGTGGCATAGTCGCCTTATGATTGGTGTCGGCAACTCTTAAAAGTTCTGTGTTTTTAAATGAAAATCATAAATATTTATCTTTATATATATATATATATATATATATATATATATATATATATATATATATATATATATATATATATATATATATATATATAAGAGCCCCACCAAATAAAAACAAGTGCCCCTCGAACCAATTTTTCTGGCTCCGCCACTGACTTGCATATTGGTGTCCCTATTTTGCAGCAAAAAAAGTAATCATCCTAAGGATTCAAAATACGTACTAGCCACCTACCAGGCTCCACTTGACCGTGGCACCAACCACCTTGGGGATGCAGTGTGCGTCATAACACGAGATATAGGCAGTTCCAATGTTTTTGTTTAGTAGTGTAGTGTCCAAACGAGATATAGGCAGTTCCAATGTTTTTGTTTAGTAGTGTAGTGTCCAAACGATGAATATTAGAATATTTCAAACATGAAGATCTTACGTGGATCTTGCTTGTACTTTGATTGAGAAAGTCGAGTTTGTTATTATGGACATCTGGTTAATAGTCGTTCAATAATGCTAAGCTGATCATTTTTGGATCATGATCATGGGCTTTCGTATCAATTAAGATCTAGGACATGTGTTGGGAGTTCCATGGGACAAAATTCTCTTTTTAATTTGTTTAGAGATGCCATTCATTAACCAAGAAAGTAATACTAAAAACTAATAAAACACCAGAAGAAAAGTTGAATATAATATAAATGAATCATGTGTATTGTCACAAATATCACGATATTTTAAAAAATATCACAATATTGATTATAAAAAGTTGAGAAAATAAAATGGCTGTGATTTTTGAAAAATGGGAAAATAAATTTATTTCCTTTTAATGCTTTGCGTCGCATTTTTTTCTGTGCTTCTTGATTTTCTCACTTTTTTCTTTAACATGTTGATATCACCAAGAAATCAAATTTAAATTTTAAATCTAAATGAGATTATTTGTGATCATTTTTTATCATCATGAACACGTTACTTTTGTAATTAATTTGCTAAATATCTTATTAGTTTTTCATTTGTTTTGTTTTACCTAACTTTTCCAAGAAAAATAATTTTACCAAAAAATACCAAGAAAACCTTGCTGCAAAAGCTGAGAGCGATATGTACGATAACGATATGAAGTTTCCAAATGAATGTGAAGAGAAGAAGACTTTGATGTGTGTGACACCAGATAAGGAGTTCAACTTAGTCTCATTATGAGACAGTTCTCTCCTTTACTTTTTCCTTTCAATGTCTACCTGCTTTTCTCTCTCTCTCTCTCTCTCTCTCTCTCTCTCTCTCTCTCTCTCTCTCTCTTTTTAACATTTTCAACCATTATCTTTACCTTACACCCTGTTGTTTGGTTGAAAGAAAAGGAAGGAAAGAAATGAAAATGATAGATTTCATATGTTTGGATAACCACTTAAGAATGCACGCACATACACATGATCTTTTAACATTGGACTAACACTTGCATGTTTTTTTGGAAATTTTCTAATTAAATATCTAAAATAAATATTTTAAAAATATAATATAATAAAATAAATAAAATAAAAATTAAGTTATATATAAAATAGTTTTTGTAATAACTTGTTTTCTTTTATTTTCTTTTTATCCAAACAATGATCTCTTTCATTTCCTTTCCTTTCTTTTCTTTTCTTTTATTTCCATCTATTCTTTTCAATCTGTTTCCTTCCATCCAAACAGTGTGTTAAAGCTTTATTTGGATGGAAGAAATAAGAGGAAAAGGAAAAAGAAAGGAGTGACTAGGAATGGCTACTCTTTTCACAATTGTACCTTATTTGTCAAGCTCCGAAACACGGAACATTGGTCATGTATCTTGTGGAAATAAGAAGTAATATTTTTTCACAATTGTACCTTCTTGGTGACATTCTGGGACACCAAAAGCATGCCTACCTTATGCAAACATGAGGCTGAGTGGAAGCTTTGACTATTGTGTAGTGAGTCTCTCCCCCTACTCACCCAGAAAGACGTCTCTCCCATGTTTGAATTCTGAAAAAAAGCCAAACCTACATGTAGAAGTTGTCCTCCTATGATTGCTTCATTTTTTACCACTCTTTCGAACTAAAAGATTACTAATTAAGTTTCATAAGCAATATTAATTGAAAAGGGATAGGAAAAAATAAAATTCAACTTTTGACATACATAAGAAAAGTATATACGATTTCATCAAGAGAAAAGAAGGAACCCTATGCATTCCCAATGGGTAGTTCACAACAATAAGGCCACATGCATCGGACTTACAACGTGCTTTAAGACTGTGAGAAGTTATATGTGCTTTTTTTTTAATCAATTTAAGGCCTTTAATATACTCATCGTTTTCATTTAGCACAAAGCATGTGTTAGAATATGTAACCAAAGCATACTGAAATTACATTACATAACTTAAATACGTGTCCATGCTCGATTGATCATGTCAGCCAAACGGAAAGAATGCTGTTGTTTTTTGGCAAAATCATAGTTAGCTCTCCAATTTTCTACAATTATATATATATATAAGTTAGGTCAGGAACAAAAGCCAGAAACTTTAATTTTTTGCTAACAAATTATTTAAATAAAATATAAACAGGCAGATGGTTAATAATAAAAACACCCACTAGGAGCATTAACAACAGTCTAAGGTGTAATAATAGCTTATAGTGCTTTTAGCAATAGTTTATTGTGCATTTAACAACAAATTTTAGTTTTCAACCATCGCGCAACATTCAAGACATCGCAAATTTGATTCCTTGATTGACCAAGACATATTTGACAAAAATGGCATTATAGGTTACTTATCGATTATTAAAAGTTTTAGGCTATTGACCGTTCAATTGTTATGATAACACATATTCATTATGAAATTCCAAAGCTTGAATTCAATTGAAACGTGTATATCGATCTACATACACGGGGTTGGAAGAAGAAAAAAATATCAATTATGAAACCTAATTTGCAGGAAATTGTTGTGCGTCGTGGTTTTTATGGTAATTCAAAAATAAAATTTGAAAGTTAATCAATGGTCAAAAATTTATGTGCTCAATAATGCATATGTTTTGGCCAAATAAGGACAAAGAACAACTGATTTAAAGGTTTCTGTCATGCTGATCACATCTATGCCAGACCACTTAAATTCTTTATTAAAATATTAAATGAATAAGAATATTTTAACATGTTTAAGATATTAATTAGGCATGTAACATGCTTTAATCCAGGCCTTATATACATAAAATGGTAGCAGTCTCCCTTATCAAAAGCATTTTCTCGAAGCTGAACACATGCGTTGAACAGGGTCAGTAGAAGGATCGGTTGGTGCTCCGAAAATTATTGCAAGGGCATGAGGGTTAACTGTTGCAAAACAAAGTTGGGTGAATTTCCCACCCCAAGTGGTAGCCTGTGTATTTGAACTGGTGATTCCAAAGTGATTGTGCTCAAGCGCGGAGCCAGAAATTTTTCATGAGGCAGGCCAAATTAATTTTTCTAAATTTTGACTACGGTTGAAATATTATTGTTCAAAATTTTTATATAGAACAAGTGAATTTTTTTATAATTTACATGTAATTCTTTTTTTTTTTTAAATTGAGGTGGGGTCAGGGCCCATGTGGGCCCTACCTTGGCTCCGCCCTTGATTGTGCCCTAATTCAGGTGCACAAAAGGAAACCTCACTGCTTGAGTGAAGACCAAAGCTGTCTCTGCGCCAACCCTTTCCCCCATCCTTTCAGGGTCAAGAGCCGTTTTCAATGTCTAGGAGTGGTGCCTTCGATTTGCTTCAACTTGCACATTAATACCCCTTTTTTTGATGAGTCTGTGAGACTGGAACTGGTAGAACTGGTATGCATACCAGCCCCGCCTCAACAGCTGCACCAACTCCCTCAGGAATGATTGTGTGCTATTTAATCACCCGAGCAGAGAGAAGAGTGAGGACAAAGAGTGAAAGACATGGATATCAAACGAGTGAGCCAATAAAAGTGCTTTTCAAAAGGTTTTGGTACTCTTTTGGTTGTGCTAGGGTACGGAGGAAGAAGAAAGCATACCGTGCTTAATTAATCCCATGGCTTCTTCTCTGATTGCTCGATCCTAGTTCTATGCCATACTTTGAATCTTCTTTGGCTATGGAGAAACATCAAGTAAGCATGTATTGAAGTATAGCATGGACTCCGACATTTGGCATTGAAAAAGGTATGGACCTTGGGACAAGGGAAGGAGGGGAGTCTTAGCGCTCATTTGAGCGATGGGATTAGCCTTCTGCTTAGCCGAATTCAAGTAAGCAGCATGTTATGAGCTGATTTGTAGTAATTTCGACATGTAATGATCGTTTCCATAAAATGTCGAAATGACGTACAAAAAGTCATATATGTATTATTTTCAAAAGAATATATAGTTAAACATACTAATTAAGTCATTTATTTTTTGAAAAATTTTATTTTTCACATGTTTTGTTGTTTGTTACGGCCTTTCACTTGCAACGGTAAAAAAATCTCGACCACATGAAGGTATAAAGCAAACTGTGCTACATGTCAAGTGGATGGACAAGTGAGATGACATAACACTAAAGCTGCCCATATACACTATGCTCATAATTTCAGAAAAACAAAAATTACCTTTTGCGATTTTTGTAGTAAAAGCCACACTTTTGATAAAACTATCTAAGTAAGAGATCCAAATAAAGTTTTGTTGAACTGAAAAGCCAAAATCGTTAGTGAAGGCGGCAAGAATGTAATGTTATAATATGGAAGAAAAAAAAATACACAGGTAAGTTTCTCCTTTTAGTTTAGGCCTTTATTCGGCAATTTTTTGTCAAAACTGTACGGTCGTTATTAATTAAAAAAATCACAAAAGCTTGTTTTTCTTTAGATTATAGGCAAAAGATGGGTATAAAATAAAAGTGTCTTATTTGTATACAAATTTGCCCTTTAACTTTTATTTATTTATGTATTGGTGCTCCTTAAATTTGAAAATTTATACTATTAGTGCTTATATTAGATAACATAATTTCCACGCTCCGAAGGTAAATAGACACTTTTCAATTACCAAACTATGAAGATTCAAAAAAAAAAAAGAAAAAAGTAATTGGGTTTGGAACATAAAATGCCCGACAGAAAGGGACGTTAGAACAAGTAATATTTTTGTTGTTTATAGACATTTGCTGTTAGACTTTTCAGCCATCACATGCACACACGAGAGCAGCAATAGGTTGTCTCTATTATTTTCGCTTACATAAAGAACTTCTTCTTCTTCTTCTTCCGTGTAAGTGACAGGAACCCCACTGCAGGGTGAGAAGTGAACGGAGTACCGAAGGTTGAGATGTGAAATGTCCAAAATGCCCTCCAACAATGTCCTAATAAGGACAAAACCAGACAAACTCGAAAGGTCTTTTAAAAGATAAAAATACCCCTCACGCGAGCAAACCAGACAAACTCGAAAGGTCTTTTAAAAGATAAAAGTACGCCTCACGCGAGCCCATATGGCCTGACTTTGTTGAGTCGCGGCAGAGCCAGAAAATTTTATCAAAAGGGTATTAAACCAAGTAACCTTAGTAGGTTTGGTGCTTATCAAAAGGGTACTACACTGAGTAACCTTGGTAGGTTTGGTGCTTATGGAGCATTAGAGTAAGTCACAAGTGAGCTGGTTGGAACCAAGCCCAACTTTCTCCTAATAAACTTTTTTCGAAGACTTGTGTTGGCTGGCGTGAGCCTCCTCTACTGGTATCCATAATGCGCTCATTCCAAATGGGTAGGAAGCAATGGACATAGGGCGGAGTCAAGGGAGGGGACCCATCTCAATTTTTTTTTTTAAATTTACATACAAATTTTAAAAAAATTTACTTGTTCTATATAAAAATATTTGAAAATGATATTTCGGCTTTGTATCATTTGTATCTTGGGCACCCCTCATAAAAAATTTTTGATTCATCCCCTGAATGAACGACTAGAGAAAAACCTAAACAGTTTTTTCTTGAATTTGAGGAAGTAGCAAGCAGTCATCCAAATAAACAAACAAACTCAAAGCAACACCACACCAGGGATAGAAGGTGAACTACCTCAAGCATAAACTCTATGATCGAAAGATTTATGTACAAATAAGTGTTGATAAAGGAAACCAACATAAGTGTAATCTACTGCTCTTCAAATAACATAAACACGTAGCCACGCCCTACAAAATAAATAACAACTTCATCATGAGAGAGAGAGAGAGAGAGAGAGACGTTTAAAGGAGGTGCTGGTTGATGAGCTAGCTAGCATGACCAAAGCGTCTCGCCGATGTTAGCCTGATGGAAGCTATCCTCCAGGCCGAACAACGTCCGGCCGGGGTGCGCCAACCTGGGCTCGCTGGGCGGGCTCTCTATGAGGTTCGATACCGATACGGCGGCCAGCGGCGCTGCGGCCTGGCGCATGCGCATGTGCAGCACCTCGGCTCGGGCCAGCGCCAGCTGCGTCTGCAGCACGTCGATCTGCCGCTGGAGGGACGTGATCGCGCCCACGCACCCGTAGACTGGGTCCCGAACCCTTGCGTTCGCCTCGTACACCATGCTGCTCACCGCGTCGCTCCGCTGGTGCACAGGCAGCTCCTGCAACACACACATATATGGGCATCCTCAGCACCACTACAAAACTCATCCCACTACCATCTTAACATTGCTAGCTTTTTACTTGCAAACTAATCAAATTAGACAAATGGATGGTTCATGCTTCCTAGCGGTTTTAGCAAAGGCTAATAATAACTCCTAGTTTACGTCATGTATTTATAGGCCCCATCAAGGTCAGATATGACATATATTTTATACTCAATTGCGCGGCCTGGTAAAGCTAGAAAATTATGGTTAAAAGATATAGAAACAGTCCAACTTTTTATGAGTTTGTATGGACAATTGCCCACACGCCCCTTAAAATAAATTTAGGTGCATAAAAAATTAAATGATCAGACTTAAAAGATAACAAGAATATATATATATATATATATTATTCCTATTGATGCTAAATGAACTGTTAAAAAAAGCCATAAGCATTTAAAACAAAAGCCATGCCTAAGACAAAAAAGCACAAAAAGTTAAAAGGAGGAATGAAGGGCATCAAGCTAAAAGATTGGGTTATGTAAGAAAATAATTGAGATTTACTTTAAATTAATAAAAAATACGTCTTATTTGAACGAAGGTATTATAAATATTTCGCTTCTAATTCATATTTAAAAAAGAAATATTTATTATAAATATTTCACTTTTTATTCGTATTTAAAAAAGAAATTTTTTAATTTCAAGAAAATGACGAAAAAAAAATATTTTTTAGGCGGACGGCACTATGCAGCCGTATGAAAAACACACGTGGAGAAGTACCGCTACCGACCGGCACACGACGACAAGCAGTTATGTCATTTTTAATAAAGCGGAAATTGTTCTTGACTTTTTGTTTTCTTTTTTTGCGGAAATTGCAAATTACCAAAATATCCTTTCAGACGGCCGCTTCTCTGCCCCCTTGCACGTGACTCGGTAGGGCTTCAAAATCTCGCTTACGTGATTGTGCAGCAACTTGCACGTGAGGCTGGGGCGCGTGGTTTTATGCATTGACGAAAATGCCCCTGCGTTCGATGGCTATACGACGGCAGTCGACAAATAAAAAGCTAACTTGCGAAGGAAGGAAGGAAGACAATCGAAGCGGACGGCCTAAATTTTACTTGATCGACACGTAGCCAAAAAGGACGACAGGCGTCAAAAGACCATAAAACCGAAACAGATACCGAAATTTACGCTATACCTGCCTTAGATCCTTCTCAAAGTACGTAAGTGATTTTCAAATTCTATTAGTACATAAGTTATAAACAAATAGATGGATAAATGAAATGTAATTAACATTTCCTATTTTTTATTTTTGAAGGTCAATTAAACTCTTTTCTCTACCCGGCCTCTAGAGTAACTGGTCAGACCTGTGGTTCAGATTCAGTGTGTCTCATGTTCGATTCACATTGTCATTATGTGTTCATCCACATTGAAGCTAAGAGAATGGGAAAATTAAGGACAAGACTGATGGTGGCGTTCCTTTTCCTCCTTTCACCTTTCTTTCTCTTTGATATATATATATATATATATATATATATATATATATATATATATATATATATATATATATATATATATATATATATATAATAGTGAGTACGTAGGAATCACCCAGCTTATTCATGAAGTTGTTGAGTCCATCGTGTGAGATGGACGGTTAAAAAAACAAATGGAAAAATTTATAAATTAATATTTAAATAAACGAAAATTTGAGCTAATTAATGAATGACGAGCAAAATGACGCCTTACAAAAGGTTGCAAAGTTGATTTTCTAAGATAATTGAAAGAAGGAGCTGTTTTCTTTTATTTTTAATTGGGGAAACAGGCTCTAGCATATGACTCGGATAGCTCTCGTGTCGTGCATCTAAAATGGGTCGGACTAGGTATTCCGTATCGGATTCGATTTGACCCCAACTTCGGGCCGGGTTTAGCTCCCTCTTAACCAAAACAGTCCTCCATTTTGTGTAAAAACACAAGCTAGTGAAGATTTCGGACAGTTAATTTCGTTTAGAGGCCGCATTCCAATCAACCGAAAACTCGAGCTTTTCACCTCACATCAAACGCCTTTTTAAACGGCCGCGAAATGAAAAAGAAAAAAAAACAACTAAGAAAACCCTTCAAACAGGAAGCCGGCCACGTCAGCGTTTCACGTGCCACGTCAGATTGGGTTAGCCCATTGTGCTCCATCTAATGGGAAGGGATAAAAAATTAGGAGCAAGAGATGGAACGAAAGGCACCGTCCTTTTTCACTTTTGAAAATGAAGGCGGAAGAGTATACGTGTCATTTCACAAAGGTGGACGGTAGCTAGATTTCGCGTAATCTCAAAGAAAATATTTAAATGCGTTGAAGGAAGTTCGTAGCACCAAAAACCGTCCTAGATATGCAAGGAGAGAGAATGAGGAGGAGGCAGAGGGAGACTGGATTTAAATAATTATAAAGAATCAATGTCCGCCATTAATAGAACTCTGAGGAGTAAAAGAACTGCTCTAGGACGGTAGCAGAAGAGAAGAGAAGAGAAGGGGGCCGGGAAAGACGGCTCCGGTGAAGACAAGAGCTCCGTCCACTAACAGCGTTAAATAATTTAGAGAGTTTAACAAAAGAGAGGGCTTTGCGTCACATCTTGATCAGTTAAAAGAAAAAGACAGAGAAAGCAAAAGGCAGAGATAGAGAGACCTGGAGCATCTTGTTGACGTTGCTGGCGCCGAAGACCTTGTGGACGTTGGCGAACTTCTGGGGCTCGTCGGAGGGAAAGTAAGGGGCGAAGACGCAGTCGAGGGTGCACCTCCTCCTCAGCAGCTTGCAGGCCGCGCACGGCGACGACGTCCCCTGCTTCCTTCCTCCTTCTCTCATCCTCCCCTCCTTTCCTCTACTTTTCTTTTTCTCCCTCGATCTTTCCCCTCCCTCCTTCTGTTTTCCGACAGCAAATGAACCGATCGCTCAGGACAACATACAACAAATACAGCAACACTTATACAGACACTGGGCACTCTCCTCTCGGGGACCTCACACTCGCCTATAAACCTCTCCCTGCTGCTGCTTTTACTGCTACTTCTACTGCTACTACCAATGTCGTCAGCTCTGCTGCCACCCACCAGAGAAGATGAGAAAAGGGAAGAAACTAATTAAAGATCTACAAACGACCCCCCGATCGCAACAAACTGCTTGCCTCCCCAACACTTTCTAGAGTGAAGCAGAGAGGGGCCTCTCATAAATGGGGGGGGGGGGGGGGACAGCATATAATGAAGAGAGAGAGAGAGATCGATGATATCTATGGCGGGTCCTGCTCGAGGAGGACCCGCACTGGATTTCCCACGACAAATATGTCTCTTTTGACAAGATGTCTTGGCCATCTTTTACTCCTCCCCTTCCCATAAATAATAAATCCTTTTTCCTCCTTTTTTGTTGTGAAATTTCTTTTCATGAAATCTAAAGAATACCACAACTAATATTATTATTATTAGTATTAGTACAAAGCTGCCGCTTTAGTCGCCAATTGAGACCAAACAACCAATCTCAAGACAAATAAGTGCTGGAAATGTCCACCATTTTGTTTTTGGTTTTTTTTTTTGAATTTTAGACCGTTGGATTTTTGAGATATTTTTTCTCCCTTTATGTATCAAATATGAGTGACATGTCAAGCCAACATTTCAAAGTTTAAACGGCTGTCCTTAGAATTTCCTTCTATGGGATGCATGTGTTACCGTTAGAGAGGAATAAGTAGTAAAAGGTATTTACCAAAAAAGTGATCATCTTGCTACACCCATATGCACTGCTTCCCAGTTTCTTTTTTGATCAATCTTCTCTTTTTTGGAAGAAATCGGGCTTCAAGCTATTTATGAACTTTATGATTATCATCAAGAGTTGTTTAAAAGTTCACTCGTTTGATCAGACTGAAATTAAAGAAGGTCAACGAGCATTCGAGATTGCCAATGGTGTCTCTTGTTGCGGCATGTTGTCTGCTCTGGGTCTGCCCAACCCTAACCACATTGAGAAGAAAAAGAAAAATGAATCTAATAATATGATCTCCAATATATATGTTGGTTGTATTGGTATAGGATAGGAGGGACAACCTTTGTGATCACCATGATGATTTTTTTTAAATTACAAAAGTGTCCCTATAATGAATGTTCAAAAGTCCCTCCTATAACACCAAAATGGGAAAGCAAAATATACCTTTTTCAACTTTAGTCTCGGATGTGCCATCTTGCTAGGGTTCCATTTTGAACACATAGCTCTCTTTCTCACCAAGTGATAGGTAGCACAAACTCTTGAGTTGGGTGGTGTGTTGTAGTCATGTCATCAGTTCGATTCTTAAAAGGTGTAATCTCAACTATATTGAGAAGTAGTGTTGATTTTGAGAGATGCTATTATGAGACTAAGTAGACCGGTTTCTCTTCTCTCTCTCTCTCTATATATATATATATATATATATATATATATATATATATATATATATATATATATATATATATATATATGAGGTGAAGTATTCTAGCCGTTCTGATCTTCTTCCAACTACGGGAGGCTGAATGATTTCTCCATTCAAACCGGGAGAGATAAATGCAAGGAACATATAAATATATATGTATAAGCTGAATCCTCCTACTATCTCCAACTATGTCTAATCACAGCCACCTGAAGCATTGCCTTGGATGGGTGTGATTAAGCATGTTGTCCATGCAATGCATTTGGCAATGAGATGTGAGAGACAACCCAGATGAAAAACATCCACAAATCCTACGCACACACCCACATGAAATGGTCAATCTCTTTCGCTCTCTTGCCTAAATGTGCATAGTTTGTTGGGTAGGTGGTCCGTATTGGTTGCGTCTATGGAATTGAACTAAGCGATGTTATTCAGTCGTTTAGAGACAGGGTTGTCGGTTGTCCCCCCTTCTTTTTTTTTTCTCTCTCTCTCTAAGCATGCACGAGTGGAAGATAAGCACATATGCATATGGCATGCAGATGTGCACAAACACAAAGAGCTTAAAAGCACATGAGAGGGCCAGATCACACACACACACGTATACAATACCTTATGCTTCTAGCTCATTTCAGCTTATAACGAGAACATGCATTCAAAACTCAAAAGTGACGTTGATCATGCATGGTGTTACACTGTTTAACACCTAGCTTAATTAGACCTACTCCAATTCCTACTCAGTCGAGCCTTTTTCTATTCAAGAATAAGTTGGCGTTATAAGCAGATCTGTAGTCAGCATATTCGTTAAGAAAAACATGAACGCACCCGCGACAGATCAAGTCAAACAGATTGTCGGTCTAATTGATTTAATTTATATAACAAACTTGGGGAAAATAAACGTTAAGAACAATATAGTAACATCTCAAGTAGATGTTATTTTCCAACAACATCAAGTCCCAAAACGTAATTAGTATCTTAATGGTCTTGTTTTAATTTTTGGTTACAGGTAAAACACTCTTATAATCAAGATAGTTGATTTTAATTACTTTTACTCGATTAACCTTACTAGAGGCTTCCCTTCTAGGGCGTTCAATTTCGAAGTAGAAGGCGGTCTAATTAAAATTATCTACTAGAGAATAAAGTAATTAAAATCAACTGGACCATTCTACATTGCATAATTTTAACTAGACCACCTTCTACTTGAAATTGAATCCCCTAGCAGGGGACTATCTAGTAGGTTGAATAAGCAATTAAAATCAGCAGGTTCATCAAGGTAGTACCTTGTGTTTCAGGATTTGATTGTGTTGGAAAGAATCTACTTGGGATGTTAAATATTGTTCTTAACATTTATCTTTCCCATGTTGGTTGCATAAATTAAATAGAGAAAGAGAGAGAGAGAGAAACGTTGATATTTTTTTTGCTTATGTAAGTCGGTTTATATGTATTTGCAAGGTAAGGTTAAAACTTCTCGAGTGAGTAGGAGCAGTGTTACATCCTACCGTCTAAAATGAAAGCTGAACTCTCCACCCTTCCTCTCACCCACGTCCCTCCCTCTCTCAGGGATATCAGGCATACTTTTTGTCTCGTTCAATAACATTCTCGCTATGCTTTAACTTACATATCGATGTCTCATTCTAACTTTTATATTGCTTACAAGTTTTTCATTTTATCTTAGGAGAAAAGGAGATTTAAGCAAAATCAAAGTGCGAGGATTTTGAAATGCTGCGAATGGCAGCAACATCGAGAAGGCTTCCAGATTCTGAACCGCGGCGACCAATCAGAATTACATGGCGGCATGTAAGTTCTAGCTAGCTAATGGCCAAGAATATTCTCTTTTCAGTATGAGCCACAAGAGAAGAATGGAAAAATAATTAAGTGGCTTCGCACGTGGGGAGGACAACACGGCTGTTGATCTCTCAAGCTTCTCCAATGAGCTAAATTGATAAGACTCCATGTGCACCTCATGCTTCAACGCGTAGAGAAATGATCTTCCTTTTCCTTGATGTTTTCTTTCTTTTTCTTTGCTTGCTCAAAGATGAAGCAACCTTAATCACCTTTTCCAGGAGAGAAAGGCATCGGAAGATAAAAGAGGAGGGACAGGAAGAACGGGGACGCCGTGATATTGACAAAGGAACTAAGCCGCCAATGAGCGTCCAAACAAGTTACCTTCAAAGACTTGGGAGCCCCTTGGACATGCTCTGCCTGCATATATAGAAGCAGAAAATATCAGCATCCTTGTTTTCCATTCTTTAAAGCAAATTTTTTCTTTGATTTATGCATGATATATTATAGAAAAAATTCAAGTTTATCATGGTTAAGCACAAAGGTTAATAAGCTCATATCTGTCAAGTCAATTACTCCACTTTTGCTCGCTAGAATTGACATGAAAATATACATGTCTTTGTGCATAAGCCTCACTTACTAAAGAAGGATATTAATTAATTAAGAAGAGCTGGTTGATTTAGCCTCAGGTTAATTTAACTGGTATAACCTTAGTTCAATTTATGAAAGATTTATTGTTAATTTATTGGGAGTGTAGAATTTAAACAATGCAAAGTTGTTCTTAAGTATAGAAATGAAAAGATGGATTCTTTTTATTATGGTGACGAAGTACCAGATGCCTTACAAACATGAATATGTCAAACTACTCATGCTCCCAATTTTCCACATATTAAGTATCACTCGCCATTCATCCTTTCATAGGGCTCATGTATATGTCTGGTCATTATATTACACAGCTTTGTGTTTTCTATCTATAATTGCTAAATCCTTAGGTGTATTTACGACAATTTTATTTTTTAAATCGCATTGCTGTCAATAAGAGGCAAAACATGAAATTGTATGTTCAAGACAGTCCTATTTTTTCCTTAAAAGGACTCTTGAGGGACATATCATGATTTCTCAAAAGAAATTTAAATGTTATTTTTCTTTAAATTTTTTTTTCAAAGATAAAAAACAGTCTGAAAAATACATGCATGCAACTTATAATATATTCAACATGGCTATATATAAAGAATATGATCGGTGATATTATCACGTATATATTAAAATATATTAAGGGCATTAATATTGATGACGAGAGAGATGAATTATTGTTCTTTGTGCAATGCTTGTCACTTGATCGTATGGGCAAGCGTTAGATTTGAAGGCAAGATACTTCTGTTAAGATGTCAAATTCATGCAAATTTATTATTATCGACCAACACTCTTGTGGAAAAGGCAATAAAAACAAAGTGGGAGGCGCAGGTTTACGAGGAAACGTAGTTAGGAATAAAAATTTTATTTATACATGCTGTACTTCCTGCCAATCTTTAATCAGGACAAGAAGCCTTGAGGATGTAGAAAGATGGGTCCGGAATAAGGTTTACTTTGATATATATATATATATATATATATGCATGCTCAAATCTTTGAGACAAATTAATTCTTTTTCCTATTATCAAAGGCCCCCTTAAAGCATGAGCATATTTGTACAAATCTTTTGAGTTCGGGATAAAACTCAGATTGGTCAATGTGAGGTGGATATTGCATTGCATCTTCTAACTATCCTTTTGGTCAGTAGCGGAGCCAGAAATTTTTCATGTGAAGGGCCGAATTAAAGTTTCTAAATTTTGAACTATCATTTTTGAAAATTTTTATATAGAACAAGTAAAATTTTCTAAAATGTACATACAAATTAAAAAAAATTGAGGTAGGGCCAGTGCCTACTTAATTAGTAACCTAAACACGCGATCATAGCCACAAATCTAAAAACAATTTGAGAATAGATTGAGGGCAAATTTTTTTCACTTTTCCAGAAACTTTCGAGTGATTTTGAGCGTGTAAAAGTACATATAAATACAAAATATGAAAACAGTAAGAGTAGATATATAAGTTAAATAAGCAATATCTCAACTCATCTGGTACACATGGACCGTATCATCCCTTAGAAAACTTGCAACAAAAGCAAATGCTAGATGCTGCCGCAAGGGGCTTTCGTACAAGGGAATCAACTTTATGCACACGGCGAAGCATATAAGATGTAATTAACATATTTTATATATGTCTCTCGACTATAGTGTGGTTTCAAATTCGGCTAATAATGTTGTTGCTATCATTAATTAATATACACGCTTGTCGGATGATGCACCAAAAAGAAGGCCGATCTAAGTATTATTGAATCGCCTATCTATGTACTTTCAATTAATAATTTGTTTTAAAAAAAAAACCCGAGTTTAACCGAGTCACTTAGAAAAATAATAAAAGCTAATAAGATCCATATAGGGGCTTATGATTCTTCATAAGAAGACTTTAGGTCACATAGATGCTGGTACGGGTACAAATATGGGTAGGGCGAAGTGTGTACAGGTGCAGCCGTTTTGGTGAATATAGATAAAGGGGACATGATAATCATACTACATAGCATATAAAAACTCCCCTTTAGAAATTTTCATGTTTTGTTAAAAAGAAAAAAGTTTTAATGCATTTTTTTATGAAGGTCTAATGTAACCATACAAATCTTACAAAAGCTTCATGCATTTTTTAAAAAGAAGGATTTGACGCGTTTTGGATCAATGTTTGTAGATCTTTTGCCAATGATGCAAATGAAAGAATAGTGTTTCATGTCCCGGCGTGTTCCAATACCAGCATCAACAAACGTACAAGGCAGGAGTGGAGCTAAAAATTTTCAACAAACGAGGACTAGTTATATAGTTTTAGATTTTTAAGGGGCACCTGTGTGTAAATTCAAACTAACTATGAAATTTTAATATAAAATAAGCATTTCTGTAGGCCTGTGTGGGCAATTGCTTACACTATGCTCACACCTCCCTCTAGCACGAAGACAAATTTGCGGTAGACATGAGAACATCGTGTTTCATGTAGACGTGTCCCAGTATCAGAGTACAAGGGCACAGACACACGGATACGAGGACAAATTTGCCGTAGACCTTTCACAGTGACACTGACGAGAGAATCGCGTTTCCAATTTCAACATTAATATCATTTCTTCCGCTTTGGCTCCCGTTCTGTATCTCTTTTGTGAGCCAAGGCAGAAACAAAAGCACCAATTTTTACTATTTACCCGTCACCTTTTTTTCACCTTCAAGTATATAAAAAACTGATAAGAGAGCTACAGTTTGCTCTCCGTCGGCGACGTGAGGCGTGCTGCTCGAAAAAGATATGGACAATTAAGTTTGTTCTCTTTGAAGCAGACGAATTTTACCTCTCGACGGGGGCGTTTTTTCCCTTCTCCCTCCCCTCTCTTTTGTCCTTTTTTTCTTTTTTTTTTAACCCCACTTAAAATAACAGCACCCAATGTACTTGGTAGTTGGTACTTACGAAGAACGGCAAAGACTTTACAGTCCTGCAATAAATTAGGGTACGACTTTTTTTCTTTTTGCCTTTTTTACTGTGGTACTTCTTTTTCTCCCCTAATTCCACTGTAAGATATTACTGGTTGGTTGTACGCTTACCGCGAACCCTTTGAACTCAAAACAATTTATAACTTCATTGCCGACGAGTTTTGTGGATTCGGGAGATCGGATCCATCCTGTTTGATACAAACAACCACGATTGAGGCTGATAGGAGTAATTTTTGTTGCATGGGCCGAAGTAGAGTGTCAAAATTTTCACAAAAATTGAAATATAATTTTTTTTTATTCTTTGTATAATTTAAACTAAATTTTTTAAATTATATTATATAAAATTTTGAATTTATAAAAATTTGACGGAAGGGTGGGAGAAAGGGAAGGGGGTGGGGTGGGGTGGGGTGGGGGGTATTCGCTCCTGCTAGCCCTTATGTTTGCATTTGGTCAATCACTCACTGCAGTTTGGGTTTGGTTTGGTTTGGTTGTTAAAACATGGGTCAATGGTTTGGTTTGACTTTGATTAAAATAAAAAATATTTTTATAGAATTTAATATGTAAATATTATTAATTATAACAGTATATATATATAATTATGTATGTATTTACATAAAACAATATTAAAAATAAGTTATTTGGCCAAGTCAGATCAACTAGTGCCAACTCGGCACCCAATCTTAGAGCTCGGGCTCGAGTCAAGTCAGGTACCCAGCCCGATACTTAGCCCGATACTTACTGTTAAATGTTAAGTACCGGTTCCAAGCAAACCGCTCCCACATTGGGATGCACACTTTCCATCCATTTTCAATCGCGAATGGGTAACATTTGAAATTAGTTTTTTCTTTTAAACTTAGTTTTTAAAAATCAAATTCATTTTTCATTTTTTAATTCAAGGGATGCATTATAGCTGGACTGTTTTAGACGGTAAACAATGTGATCAATACTCTAGTTGATCGGTGCACGGTACTTCACCTAAGTCACGATGCAACCTGGAAAACCGGGGAGAGGACAAATGAGTGGGAGGAAGGAGGGGCTCCCACCTTATATTTTCTTGAGTTGTGGGTTGTTAAGTCATTTTTTTACAATAAATTAAACAATTCTTTATACAGAATATAGGACCCATTTTTGGTCTCTATTGCCACCCTCAGCCGTATTTCAACTTGTATTGGGGCCGGGGTTAATTTGAATAGTCCCTTACAGAGACATATACAGACCGACCGATCGACCGACTACTGCCATGTAAAGGGGAGATAAATAATATGTCATGGCGTCGATATGGGGTCCCGTAATACACATATACACGGCCGGCTACTGCCATGTAAAGGAAGAAGAAAAAAAAAAATGGGGATTATTGATGTGAAATGATTTTGCATCAAAGATCCCCTTGTCTAGTGAGGACCATGCATGAACATATCACTTCCATAATGCACAAATTGGACGCCGATTGTCTCTCAAAATTGCACGACCAAACTGCATATGCAATGACAAACACACACGTACGCACATATGCATCAAATGAATTGACCGGTCCCCTTTAAAATCAACCAAGAGGTGCTCTATATATATATATAAGAAAGAGATAAACAGCCGACATAAAGTTGATTATTTACATCATCTTTCAAGCTGGACGTTCATCGAAAAGTCCAAGTTTCCCTTCGGAATACAGTGATTAGAAATATGTCAAAGTAATTAGAAATATGTTGCCTTCATAAAATGTTCTAAAAAAATAACGCTAAAAAGAAACCAAATATTAGATCATCTTGTGCCTTTTTCTTTAATTTCACAGCAATGTGGCTGGACAGCAGTTAGCTTAACTAATTATACTTTCAACTTCATATTTCAGATACATATAGTTAACTTTTTTTATGGGAAGAATGCACTTGGTCACCTTTTGGATGAAAGCTCCCCCACGTTAACCATTCTCACTTGGTCAATTAGATGATTAGCTAAATTTATCATGGTAATTCATATTGTAATATATATATAGTGACTCTAGCTTTTTGGAGTCGCCTAACCATTTAACAAGAATCGTTCATTTTGATACGGTGGACGGTTAAGAGAAAAACAATGAGAAAAAGGTGATAGACATATTTTCATCATCTACTATTAGTTCACTTCTTTTTGTCTTTTTTTTTTTCCTATTTCAGAGAGAGTCTTGATTATATGGCCGAGTGCTTCTACATAGTTAGAGTCATCATTCACTTACTATATATATATATATATATATATATATATATATATATATATATATATATATATATATATATATATATATATATATATATATATATATATATGTGTGTGTTAAAAGTTGAAAATTTATCTATGAAAGCATGAAAATTATTGCCGGACACATAATGAAGTGTTACTGCACTAGAAACCGTTACTGATCCTCATGTGATGGCTATTTTTTAGTTACAGATTTTTAATTTTTATCATCCTTAACATCCAGCCTATGTTAAAGAACTGCCAGTAGGAAACCATGGAGTGCACGAATCAATTTTAGAACGTCATTGATACCTTTTCCAACTTAGATAACAAATAATTTACGTGATGTAAGAGTAGTATGAAGATCCCTCATGCAAATGTCTTGACCACTGCATGTCAAATAGCAGTTGGTTCAGAGTTCCTGTCATGGTTTTCATTCCTCTGGATGGAAATTCTCTCAATTCCTCCAGTATTGTTGAAATATGACAAAGGTTGCGAAAAATAAACTCGGCTTCTTTCAAGAATACTCCAAGCAATTTTTTTTTCTAAGAGGGGCATTATATAATTTTTGAAAATCTTCACTGGGATGGACAAATTTTTTTTATGCATTTTATATGGTAATTTATTTGACCTGGTTACCAAGTCTAACATGTGTGTGTTTTACTTTATTCCTACACATTTTGTTACTAGTGCACTACAATAGCCTCAATTTTATATATGAACAAGTCAATTTCCACTTTCAGTCTATAAAGTAGGCTGTTTCTTAAGAAATGAATGCTTTGAAATCACATTTTCCACAAGCCTTAGGAAAAGCAAAACCATTTGACAAGCAAAGAATATAGGTATCTGGCTATATGCAAAAAGTTTTAAAAGGAACTATCTATGCAAAAGTTTCGACAACAACCTTTCATTCCAAAAAAAAAAAAAAGTTTCTATGGGGGTTGACACAACAGCTTAAGGGCGAAGTTTTGAAAGGAATTATGTATACAAAAGTTTAAATTGAGCCTTCACAAAAAAAAAAAAAAAGTCCTTAAAGAGGGTTGGCGCAATGACTTAGGGTGGGGTTAGTAGGCAGCCAATCTCTATTTCAAATGCTAGGGTTGTCATCTTCTTGTGCTGCAATGCACAAGTTGAAGTGTGTGTGTAAATAAAAAAAAGGAGGCCGGTTGCCATCCCCTCCCTGCTGGTGGCCAGACCCCTTCTTGCCATCGGTGGCAGGTCTGCCAACCACCACAAGGTGGCGGAAGGTTACTACTGCCAGCGAGGGGTAGGTGAACCAGAAGCAGGACCAAACTGACAGTCAGCAGCATGAGCAAAGATGAATTTGTGAATGAGAAAGAAGGGGGATGTCGCCTTCCATTCCTTCCCAACATTCGACAAAACGTTGAACATCTTTTTTTTGGGTTTTTTAAACCTTTTTTTTTTAAAGATAAAGGTGGGCAGTCTGCATGGGCGGCCGAAACCAGCTGAACAAAACGCGTTTGACATGGTAAAAGAAACTAATATATATATATATATATATCCTTTCTCTTACTTTTACTTTTGACCCAAGAACTTGTGCTACTCATCCGTTCAATTCCCATAGGTTCTACTCTCCTGGACTCTACACAGTATGATCGTGGCAATCTAGTTGATTGATGTAAGTACCTTACCTAGGTGCCGATACAGTTTATGACCCCAAGAGTTGGGGGAATGGAAAGGAGGGGAGTAGACCTTGCAGTTTCTTTTTGGAGTGGTGGGTTGTTAACCTTATGCTCACATAAAACAAAACAATTCAGTTAGTTACACTGAGAAAACCAATTCTCACGAATTCAAGGGCTTCCATCTTCTGGTGTGCTGTAAAGAGCTTTCCCATAAGAGAGCCTTACTTGATTTAGCAGCAATTACTGTCAATATTTGTTCAAGGTTTGTCTATGATTAAAAAGGAGACAAATTGTGGGAGTGATTCCAATTTTGGATCTGGACCTGGATCTGTATCCACTCCATTAATTACTGGTGATATTTGACGGCACCACAGTAAAATAATTTCGGTGGCGCAGCAGTCAGACCAAATGGTGTTGGCCTTGACTTTCAAATCCGGCAGTTTATCCTATTTATCATAAATGATGTTACACGTCTCCCCTACAAGAAGCTCTGCCATTAAACTACATGTCTCCTGTATATATTGATATAGCAGATCTTAATGCACCTCATGCGTGGCCAAAAAAGCTTTGAAAATCGAAGTTTTAGAATATGGGGATATCATCGTTGATGAGAAGAGTCAATATTTGACTTTCCAAGTACAAGAGCCGGTGGTTGTGTTGTAACATTTCGTTTCTTGTGGGTGCTGCGGATTTTCATTTCATGGCTCATATTTTGGCTATGTATAGTTTTGAATATATATCTAATTTCATCTCCCAATCTTCTTATGCAGCTGTACTTTCCCTACCTAAGACCCCCGTTGGAATATTGTCTGATTTTATTTCTAATTTGCTTTTCTAATAAGGTTGATAACTTGATATGCTCAGATCATATATATATATATAAGGCTAAGAATCTGACATTATTGGAAACCGTGAAGAAAAAGAAAGAGATCTGACCAATATGAGGCAAAAATATGAGGCACGTTCTTGAAAGTAGAATAAAAAGGTTGGTGGATCCATTAAGTAACTAAAAGCTGCTTTGGTCAGATACATCCTTCAATAGCCATGAAAATGTGTTTAAGACAGAGCAGACAGGCAGCTTGCCCTAGAACTTTTTTTTTTTTTTTTTGGGATAAATAGAAATTCATAGAGCTTGAAACGCTTGAAACATGTCAAATATGTCAAGCAATTTTTCCAAGAAGGACGAAGCTACCTTTGACACGACTGTTTATCACATTAATTATTAGAGGCTACATGTTTTCCTGAGAATTCACAAGTTTCATGGTCATTATTATTGCAAAAATAGATGATTAATTTCTTATGGCATTTTACTTGTGACGGTACAATTTATCAACCACTATTATATGTTGTAGGTTGTTGGGGGCATTACATGACCATGTGAAATGCCTTAACACCCAAGTCACCGTCTACTACAAATTGCATTTGATATTATGTACAAAAATGTGAATCACATGCAAGGCAAACTAACATGCCTTCCTAAACACTTTTGCATGGCAAAGTGGATCCCTCCTACTAAATCCGGCCAGCCATGGGGCCATTTTTCCAGCCCCTATAGACGTAAAATTGGTCATCGGACATGGCATAACAGCATGGGTTGTCGGAAGAAATCAGTTTAATTTGAAAAAAAAATAATGAAAATAATTATTCCAGATCTTGCTCCTGCAATATTTCCAACCCACCAACCCCCCGGGAAAATACTTTCGTCGTTAAGAAAGCTAGATATCTTATTTTATGCCTCCAAATAAACTTACTTCCTTGTTTGAAACCAGGGGTGGAGACTGAATTTTCAGGATAAGAAGCACTGATAATAAATTTTAAATTTTTAAGGAGCATCAACATGTAAATAAGAAAAATTACCCCAAGATGCCAATGTAAACATAAGTACTTTGTTTTGTGGCTCCATGTGGGATGTGTATCCAAGATTCTTTTGCCATCATCGGTTTCCGGGCATAATCGCTTAGGCGAGTCTGTCCTTTAGAAAAAATAAATGTCCTGTCCTCTGTTTCTTACAGTCTTTATATGCATTCACAATGAAAACATGAATCTCATGAGCTTGCAGACCTTTATTTTCAAACTTAAAAGTTGCAAATCCTACGCCTTGTTTTGAACAAAAGTTGATTACCATGTAGCTTAAGAAAAACATCACCCTAATGAAGCACCATTGTTGAAGAAAATATTGGTTCTAATTAATCCCTCGCTGTCACTCCATTAGTGAAAGCATTGTTAATTTCTTCATAATATTGCTTCCAAACAATGCATTTCTAGTCATTTTCAAAACTAGAGAATGCCAAAGATACATTGGACCAAGTCATTATAGAATCCCAAGATTGGTCCTCGGATTCCAAAAGGGGTGGGGACAAGGGGCGAAGCCAGGGGGGTGCATGGGCCCTGGCCCCACATCAATTTTTTTTTTAAATTTACATGTAATTTTTAGAAAATTTTACTTGTTCTATATAAAAATTTGAAAAAATGATATTTCGGCCCGTGTCAAAAGTTAAAAAATTTAATTCGGCCTACTTCATAAAAACTTTCTCGCACTGCCCCTGGTGGAGACTATGAACTTGTCATGGTTAAATTGCAGAGCTTAGTTGCATGGGAAACAAACTGTTGGCTCTATCCATCACACCGAAACGCCCCAAAATAAATTATAAGGCATTGCACGAAAGAGAGGGATGGGGCTCCTACTCAAGTAATCAGTAGGGGAGCATATATTACTGTTGAAGATTTAATGATGGCTCCGCTCTACCTAACGTGCCGCCCTCATGAAGAGCTTGTTGCTTTCTTCTTCGAGTGCAACGTCGCCATAAAGAGGTCAGAAAATGCCCAATAACATAGGGGTTCGTCATGGTATATAAGAAATAGGAGCACTTAATAGTTTGGTGATTCCCTGATATACAATCATGTATCCCACTTTGTTGTAAGGAGGCATGAAATTTTTGAAAAAAAACTTGCTTTTAGTTGGATATGGTAGCTAGAAATGTATATGATATGCATGCTTGGATATTCAGATGCCGATCCTCGGACTAACCTTGCAAGACGTATGAGCTTGGTAGCTCCATTATGGAGCATTGTATAAGCTACAACCATTTTTCTTTTCTTTTCTTTTTTTTTTTTAATTTTAAAATTTGAGCGGACCACCTAAATTTTTAGTTCTATGTGGAGTATGGTCAAAAGCTGCTCTTCAATTATACAAAGTATGGTTGATCAAATGTCATTTGGAAAGACTCTCTGCCCTCTATTAGGAAGGTTCTTTAACATATCTATGTTTGTGGAGCATGATGCCCCTCATTTTCTTGCTTTCAGAGTCTAGAGCTGCGTTCGGGCCTCGATGTGATCAGGACCGTGCATCTTCAGCTCGATCAACATCGCACCTCAGACCTTATATGTAAGGTCTATAAGAATAATGCCCATAAGAATTGAACTGACCAAAAATATGGGATATGAGCAGCAATCTTTTAGAAAACACATGACACAAAGATTTTAACATGATGAAAAGCTGTCCACAAAGATGAGGCCGACCAAGTAGATAGAGAAATAGGCCTGCCAAAATCAACAGTTTCTAACTGAGATAAAAATTCGATAAATTGTAGCCTCTTACGAGCAGCCAGTCTCTCCACATTACACTTGCCAAGACGAGGATCCCCAACATCTAAGGGCTTTACATTGTTGAAAAGATAAATGTTCCAACAAGCTGTGAAACCACTGATCTCAGGGCTCTCGCTTGGTCATGAGTGATATTTTGTTCATGTCAAAAGGAAAAACTTCAATTCTGATGATGTATAGCTTGGTGGGTGTTCTGGATCAAACACCAACTTCAGTTTCCGGCCCCTCACATGCTACCACATGACAGAGTGAGTGCATTTTACACTTTATGAAAAGGTGCTTTCTCTTTCACCTTTTCATTTTTGACCTGATAGAAGCTGGCCTGGTTCTAATATATCTGCTTTTATTATGAGCGTTTTGATCGTTTAGGCACACCCAAACATTCACTTCAGTGTTTGGGGCCTAAACATCAATGTATTGCACGAACCAAATCACTTTTAGGATGACAATTAATTGGCATGTTGGTTATCCATAGTGTAGGATCACGGCCGAGGGCAACCTACGCAGGCACAGTAAATCATAAGTTCCTCTGTCTTAAGGGGTTTGAGGTTCAAATCCCATGGTCACTGTCATGCTTTAGTGTGTACTCTTATGAGCTGTAAACAATGGCAAACACGGATACATAAGTTGAAGGATGTACCATAAGTTCACCCAATCCCCAAAGCTAAAAGGTGGCTTCCCCTAAGTAAACATTTAACAGAAAATCATAAATATGGGCCTGCCTTGATTCTTAAGCAAATCTTACATGCCCATTATGCTTAATGCACCAACATGATGGTTGGACAAGGTGATGGTTCTTGACTCATGCTAACCAAGCAAATGATGTGATATGATTGGTGTGGGCCTTGCTCAGAGATTCTAAAATCTTTGGCTTTGTCCAATGCTCTACTCCTTGATCCAAAAGTAGATCTACAAAATCATATAGATAAGGGTAAGAGAACTGCATGTCCTTGTTCAAAGATGCCCGCGAGGACACGTGCATTGTACGTGCACCCATGACCAACTCTCCGCCAACAAGATCACATATTCTGCTCATTAATTTCCTATGAGCCTCTCATCTTCGCCTCAGTTGATCACAGGCCTCCCAACAATAGCTTCCTACATGCCAATACTTTTTGATAGGAATGGACGCAGGGAGCTGGCAAGGGTCATGGCCTCTCTTAGATTTTTTAAATTAAAAAATATTTTAATCTATATACAAATTTTGAAAATTTGTATTTCGGCCTCTATTATAAATTTGAAACTATATTTCGGTCCTTGCAATGTAAAATTCCTAGCTCACCCCTGCAATGAAAAGTTCCTAGCTTCACTCTTGCTTTTTGATATATGTGTGCATCCATCACGCTTGAAGAAAGCGGAACAGATCTAGTTAAACCTGGTTGCAATATCTGGCCAGTTATGGAAACAGTGATGTTAGATTGTTTTAATGTCCATTCATTTATCTACAATTGGACAAAAAGTCTAAAAGAAGCAAAGTTCTAAACATCAGAACTAAATGAACACAATTTCAACTCTTCCTCCATTGTAATTTATGTCTGAAATATCAAACTTCACTTCATGCACAATGTTAATGCGGCTTGCATATGTATTTCTAATTTAGGCATATTTCCCATTTTATTCAATTCAACTTCATACTATGAAGTGGCAGAAACTTTGTGCAGTTTTAATTTTGCAGTTGTAAGTGCAACAAGTTCTATAATACAAGAAGTGAACCAATTTATGGTGATGTTCCATTGATATGAATAAGAATGCCAATGGATTGGATTTGAATCAGATGTATACTTAACCATATTTGTTTTTTCAGTTATTTGTATACTAGGATTCAAATTTGAACAAAGAAAAGTTGTATCCAACTCTGAATCTGAAATCTAATTTCACAATCTGAATCTAATCTGAATCCTATTTTTATATTCATATCCAAATCCAAATCTGAATTTGAATTTTGACTGAATCCAGTCGATTTTCAAAAGGTAAGAGCATCGGATATAAGATATTTATTTAAACCTAAATCCAAATCCAATCATATATTCATACATATTCAAATTTGAATCCGATCAGATATCATTTCTTCAATCGAAATCTGATCTGATTTCTTAATCGGACATTAATATTTTTTTTCCATATCCCTTTCCTCTCAATGGTTCAGTTGGATATCGGATTCAAATTGAATATATTGACATCCCTAAATATGAAGGAGAAGGCTGTTAGAATTATCCAACCACAAAAGGAAAAAATGACTCGAGATGATCACAATGCAATTGGAGAATATGCAGTGTGTTTGTTTGACCCAATCTTTTGCAACAGAGTTTCAAGAAACAAAATGGAATGACTCATTCTAGGTCTAATGCTGAGTATCACCAGTCGTCAACATTGCCACCAAATTAACTTAGATCCAATATCTTCTTCAAGAAATTTACATTTAGAGTTCTAGTATGCTTATCATCTAGTGTAACAACACCAATGTAACCTATAGGGTTTCTCAGCCTGTGTTTGACAAAGGCAAGCACATTGAATTGGATATTCAATTTGTTAGAGATCACACATCCAAACAATAACTACAAGTCAAACATGTTCCTACTTCATATCAAATTATAGATATCCATACCAAGGCACTATATTTAGTACAATTTGAATGACCCATTTCCAAACTTAATTTCTCCCATGGGAAAGTGAGTGCTAGGGGTGATGTCAAAGAGACATAGGCTTCTCCCTCAAACAAGCACATAGCCGAAGATGGAAACACCACTAGATTTACTAGACCCCATAAAAAATGGCAGCAAGATTGTCCCAATAGGGAACCACTAATTTGAAAGTTGAAAGGCATATCAAAGGCAATGTTATAATTGTTGAGAATGAAGAAAAAATGAAACAAAGAAATGCCTCTAAGGTAATACCATCACCAAGGGATGCCATATTCATAAAAGAGAAAACAGTAAGTGCAATAATAGAGGTAAACAAATATATAATACACTTCATCATGTACCTAAGCTATTTCTCTTGAAGGGAAAACTCTTTGCCCACCTGTTAAGGGTAAGTTAGACTATCAATTACATGTGTCTTAGGTGATTAAAATAAACTTCTATATGTAGTGCTTTTGTAGTGCATGGCATTTTCCTTTATTTTTTGTTCTCTGATACACAAAAAGCTACATTTTTGTTAATGGAATCATATCACTTGCAGTGTAAATGTGGGTACCTTTTTCTGAACAACCTTGATTATATATTGATATTCATATTTATACAAGAAATTTTAACAAAAGATATAGCAGTGGTAAAATTACTGCAATAGATATGAATAGATGACAATGACAAATACCATAGGCTCTATAGTAGCGATCCATATATAATGTTGCATTGGTGGTAGAATCACCAATATAGAGTCTAAAGCCACTAATCCCTCTAGCATAGACTTATTTAACAGTGACTTGATACTTGGAACACTATGTGCGTGAGTTTACCTTTTTGGGACAAATTCATGAAACACTAGAATTAGGTGTTCATGAATCTGCCCCAATCATTGGGAACACTCACAAAGTGTTCCATTTTTACAGCAAAAGTAACCCCTAGATGTCTAAATTGTGATCACAAAATCAAGGCTTTAGGTAATTTTTTTCTGACTTTATAATAGTGATTGTAGTGACAACATTGATCACCAGGATAGATATTCTATAGTTGCCCATTCCAATGAAATTTATCGCCAGTGTAGGCCTTATGTTTTGCAATGTGCCTTTAACTTTTTTTCTTTTGAATTCTTATTAAAAACTTCAGAAAAATTGAAGTATAGGATTGGTCATAATGTATAAACATGCCCATTATGGCTAGAAATGAGCCAAGATTGTGCATGAAGTTCCACAACTAATGCCATCTTATAATTTGGTAAAAACCTAAGTTTTATATTTAACCTTAGTATCAATTTTGAATGGCTAACTTTGTAATATATGATATCTAATTGTCATGTTCCACAACATCTTAGAAATATTCTTGTATAGAGAACTAACTATTCCCACTTCTACTGGCCATAGCAGATTTTCTCACTTCTCATGTCAGCAAAACCTTTTTTTTTTTTTTTGTAGTGATACTAGACCAATGTGGTGCTAAGCAGAACATCAGCCTTCATCAAAGGTACCCTATGAGATGTAATGCAACATTGCACAACTTATAGTTGACAACTTGAAAGATCTACTAAGTTTACAAGCATTGAGAGTTTAAGACACCTTGTACCTTGCTCTCCAGTTCAAATTGACAAATGTCTTGTAGAAAACAACAAAGATCCGACTACATTATATATGGATAGATGATGGTCTATTATATTCAAATGATAGTGCACAAAATGTATGCATTATTAAAAAATGTGTATTTGATTCAATTTTTAGTAGATTGTGGATTGTGAACATCTTTTGGAAATCCCTTTGCCTATAAAGATGAAAGTTTGTGAAATGAGGTGTTGGTCATTTGGAACTTCTTAGAAGTGCAAATAAGCTGGACATACAATTACTGATAGGCATGAAGTGGAGCACAATATTGGGAGCAAAATTAATGACACAATCGCTGCTAATTCCTAAAACTAATGATCCAATTCTTGTGCATTCTAGAATAACTGAGACATAAATTTTCACATGATAGTACCATTGGTTTTAGTTTTACACTTGAATTCATCATTGAGAGAAAATCAAACAGATTTTTCTAATCTAAAAATGCTCTCTACTATGAACAGAAATTGTTAAAGTTTTTCATTCACCTTGCAAAACTGAATTCTTTGAAATATCACATAGATTTATGTTTTAATTTATGATATAGGGTCCAATAATATCCAAACTAAACCTAACTTTCATTGTATCATATACACGACCTTGTTTGTGTCACCTAAGGTAGAATAGGTGTGCTTGCTATAGGCAGTGTGTGCATGTGAAAAACATACAATTAAGTATTTTGATCTTATTGATATGTCTATGGTATGCATGGTTTATGAGGGACTTGTTATAGTTTGAATATACTTTTTAGAAAAGACAAATATATTGATAGAGGTTCAAACAAGTCAATTTGTTTCTTTGAAGAGCTAAATAGTGCATAAGTTTTTACCTTGCGTGAGGACTTTCACAATACTAGATGAGCCAAAATTTTGAAACTAGGTGATTCCTAAGATATAGGGGAAGCCAGTGTCAACATTTTCATAAAGAAATGTTCTTTGATTTGTAAGAAATCAAGTCCTTCAAGCAAATAATGAATATATTATCTTGTAAGACATTTACTAGTTGTGACTAAATAATTTGCTACCACAAATGCACTCGACTTTTTGGCTAAAAATTTAGAGATGTGCCTCCCAATGTGCCAACTATCTATAAATTAAGGGAAAATACTCAAAATGAATGACATTCACGACAACTAAATTAATAAGTGCAAATTGTATATTTACCAGCACAAATGAATTGAGGGTGTGTCTCTGAATTATATCCCAATTGTGCAAAAGAAAAAATCTTCAAAAAGAAAGACTCAAAAAGTGGTCAACATAACAATTTGTGATGATTGATCAATTTAGGGTCATGTAGG
Source organism: Nymphaea thermarum (assembly GCA_011799765.1). Lineage (NCBI taxonomy): Eukaryota > Viridiplantae > Streptophyta > Magnoliopsida > Nymphaeales > Nymphaeaceae > Nymphaea > Nymphaea thermarum. The sequence continues at coordinate 302,347 of JAANDH010000192.1, read as the reverse complement.
AACACAATAACATTATGTTATTATCTCACACACCTAACTCAAAAATAAATTAGTTAGATTCATTGGCCACTTTAAAAAGTGTTAAATGAATATGTCTTGATTTTTGAGATAGATTCATGAAACAATAACAATATGTTACTGATGCCAAACAACCCATAAAGGACTTTCCAGATTAATAGATTGCCCTTATGAATTCATAAAACATAAAGCTATTGTATTAAAATCTAATATTATATGTAACAACTCGTCTAGCAAATTCCAACCTGCCCCTTAGCAGTTTTGGTTTCAACCAAATAAAGGCTAAAACCGGGGCAATCAACCACTAACCCCTCATGTAAGTTCTTAAATATTCCTCATAATCATAGATACAAGACTAAACTTTTGGGGTGTTACAATCTACTGTCCCTAAAGCACACACGTATGTGCATGTAAGACCTCAAGTTCAAGTGTTGAACTGACTCTGATGCTATTGTAACAACTTGGCTAGTGAATCATAACCTGCCATAGCAGTTTTGGTTCCAGCCCAGGAAAAGTTAGGAATCAAAACAACCAACCACTTAAGAACCCCTTTATAAATCCTCTAACATTCCTTACAATCGTTTATATGAGATTAAACTTTTGAGGTATTATACTATGTGCTTAAGTTAGAATATTACAGTTGTAACTATAATTAAGCAAGACTATTGAAAAAAACGGAAAAAATGAACTTTTAGGTAAATGTACACTTATGTGCCAATATATACGACTGTACTCTTTCCAATGTTCAAATATGTTTTTTTTTTTGTTCAGATGCCATGAATTTATATGCATGGTTCTTTTCAACTATGCTGGAGGGGACAAACCCTCCATAGATATTTTATAGATTCAATGTAGCGTCTATAGGTAGCAGAGGAGATTTTGATTATGTAGGTATGTTCCTTGGGTAGCCTAATCACCTAAGGTAAATAATGCATTAACTAAACTTTATTTATACATAAATAAAATTGTACTTGAATTTTGTGCACTCAGAATCATGATTCGGGTTAAGTTAATTTGTGTTATAATCCAGCCCAAATTTCAGTAATATGTCAAGCTCAAATTTGAGGTGTCATATCAATACCTGGTCTGATTTTAGTAAGTCCAGCAATAGACATAATAACTTCACCAATTCCCATATGCTAGAAACTCTGCCATACCTATAAGACACTGCCTGTGGATGTGAAATAATCTAAGACTACTGATAGCAGCAATTGCTTTAACTAAGGCATATATTTGTTTGGGGGGTGGGGTTGGGATAGATAACCCAAGGAGTTCGAAGCCTCTTCTCACTTCACCCTCTCCCTAGGGTCCAGGGCTGATTCAGAAACTGCATAACCGACTCCCTTCAACTTGAGAGTAGCACTTCATACCATTTGCAATTTAGAGGAGCAGCATTCATGGGGATTTTCATCAGCCCACCAACACGACCAACTATACTACGGCCAACTGGGCTACTTCTTTGTCAGTGATTTAGTCATTGCTGGTAGAGGTTATAGCACATTTGCATGTGCTTGAGTGTGTGTTGTATATATATTATGGTGGGAGTGTGTGTGTGTGTGTGTGACAATCGCATGGTGCTCAACGTCATGGATATGAATAAACAGCGATCCATTGCCTTGCCTGTGTATATTTCGGCCATTAGTTACAGGGAGACCACATCAAATGCCAGCCATTTTCTAATGGACGGCCAGATACAGGTACAATGATGACGGAAAATCAAGTGCCCAAGCTTTTCTCTCAATGAAAGACAGGCAAAGGTAATGTCTCTCAAGGAAAGACACGCAATGGTAAAAGATTGATGAGGCAGGGAGTACGGGGTCCAATTGGGCCCCTCGCCTTTGACTAGAAACAATCAGGCATGGCCAACCAGGCGGGGGCCATTTCCTCACATGGGGAGTTCACCAACTTATCACGTTATATATATATATATATATATATATATATATATATATATATATATATATATATATATATATATATATATATATATATATATATATATATATATATATATAT
>JAANDH010000192.1:243165-300213 GCA_011799765.1 Nymphaea thermarum | reverse complement strand
AAGTGATAATTTACTTAAAAATCATGTCCACAAGTCTTCCAAAAACAGTAAGTTTGGATTGGACTTTCTGAAAAGGGTCGGCTCAAAGCAAGGCTAGTCCTCATAGGTTGTCAATCCCTGCTGTGGACAAGTTTAATTAATTATTTTGTTTTTCTCCTTAAACCATCTTCCTATTTTCTAAGCTCATCGCCATTAATGATAGGAATTGAACGCGACGAGATCTAGTATGAAATATGGTCGCTAATATATACAGCTACACTGATCTCCAACAGGTGATGCGACCTCGTTTGCTTTCATAGTTGTCTCTTTCGCTCATCTACAGTAGCTAATTTTCCAATCTTTAGCAGGTGGGCAGGAGCGAACCCACTGCCCGCATGCAGGGCAGAAGCTCCCCTTCCTTATCCTTACTTTTGGGTTTAGAACTATGTCGGGATTAGGCGAACTTACGGTTGCTCCTTTTAGCTTGGGAGTAGCGCCTACCACCCTTTATAATCAAATTGAGTAGTGCCCACGGGAATCAAATTGATTACTAGGTGCCAGCTCGACTAGCTACACTACAGCCCTCGGGGTAATCTTCCAATCTTTAGGCGTTCAACAAAGTATTAATTAAAGCACTAGTCCACGACCATCTTCGCTTTCCCTTGAGGCAAAAGAAGCATCCCCAACGAAGTTAAAAATGATTTTCTTTCTTCATATCATGCAATCTTTGCTCCTCTTATAAACGAATCAGCAGAGATCAGGTTACCACGATTTTCGCCTTACTAAATTGCACAACCACAAGATTCATTATCTTGTAGTCGATGTAAGGGATAACTCTCACCAGATCAAATATATCGTCTGAATATCTCAGTTTGCTATAAAAGTATAAGACTTAAACTTGAGAGCTCAAACTACGGTGCAGTGTCAAACAAGCCATTGTCGAACAACCGAGGTTTGTTCGTAGCTAAGTTTTGGTAATTAGACTTCGTTACCAGCTTCTACATGTTTGAAAGTTTTACAACATCCATTTACTTCCATATTGAGAAGTAGCTCATTACCATAAATTGTCATGGCCCAGCCTATTACCACATTAGGCTTGGGCACTCGGTCTGACAGATCCTAAGCCACTTCTTAGCAGTTTCAATTCGTCTTGCAAAAGGGCTACGAACATGAATGATCTATTACTTAGCTAGCTCCTTTATAAGTCCTCAAACATTCATTCTAATTTTTGGTAAACCACTAAACTTTCACACTTCCACCCCCTTCAAGTACACAAGTTCTCAAGTGTGGCACTCCAAGTCTAAATGTTGAACTAGCTTTGATACCAATTATCGGTTAGTACCAATTATCGGGACCGGTCAACCCCGCCTACTCCCATGCTGAGCTCGGGCATCTCACTTATGGTCTTCCTTCGTACCTAGACAATGCAATCAATGTTGTTCATGTTAGGTTCCCCCAAAGTCTCGACGGATTTGACTTTTACTGGAATAACATGATTCAAGCCAAGCACGAAGAGAAGATGATCCCATGTGACCAGCAAGCATAATTAAAAGGCTACATATCGCGCTTGACTAGGTGCTGGTTGGTGTAGGGGCAATACTTGGATTTCATTAGGAAAGCGCCAGGTACAGTCTAATCCTATGGAACGTAGACTCAATGGGTCCGAACAGGCAGCCCGCACCAACTTGTCGGAGGGCCATGTGGGGCGACGGCGTGGGCGTGGTAGGTGCGGCGCCAGTAGGAAACTGACCTGATTCGACCCACTGAGTATTATTATTATGTTTTTCTGTTCAATTGTCATGCTGAGAAAAACAAGAGGAAATCCCAATTTTGGACGGAGAACAAGAAGAACAGATGTATGTGGCTGCAGTTTTCATGATATGATTAGTTTTCGAATGGAATTGGTGACATTAATGCAAAGAAAATTAGGGGGGTAGGCTGAATAGAAGCCTAATAAAACAAATTTGTGCATTGCATCAAATTGAAATATTAATTTTTAAGCAGAAAAGAAAATAGTAAAAAAAATTGAAGTTATTCAAAGAATACAGCAAAATATAGCAATTCTTTATTTGAAATTGAAAAAGGGTACAATTAAATTTAAATGGGCATGTAAAAGATCTTAACATTGTTTAATGTGTTGGCTAGCTATTTAATCGAAAAAAGACATACAGGTGTGCCATGGTTGCAGATCAATGATCATTGACCTGGAAAAAAACAGATCCGGTCCAGTGACATGGACAGTTGTGTTTGCGTCGGATCTTATCCAGTGAAAGAAGTTTCCGATCCGATCCGTTTGTTCGGTATCTATAGCTAGTCCACTAGTGACATTCCAGATGTTGTTGTAAAGCAGCTCATAGAAGTTTGGCTATGGGAAACGATATATATGATTAGCATAGAAGGCCAAATAGATTTTGAGGCATGTATATATATATATATGAAAATTGGTATATCTGAGACCATTTGGGTCAACGAAAGAAACCAGACTCCTTAGACCATTGTTACAGTATATTTTGTACAAAACATGAACAAATATAGAAGGTTTATAGACAATAATTTGGCATAAAACAAGTCTTAAGTTCAAGTTGTTGATAAAAGATATAGATGTTTCTACCAGTGAAATTTTGAAGTTATGCAAGCCGTGAATTTTTCTATTACTATCAAAACATTATCTGAGTAAAAAAAAGATTAACTTAACATATATTAATCACCAAAACACTTTTAAGATAACATTTGTATGGATGGATTGCATAAAAAACATTTAATTAACCATCAATTTTAGGGGATCTGTTTTTTTATCCCTGATGCAGTGGCCTCACACACACACACACACACACATATATATATATATATATATATATATATATATATATATATATATATATATATATATATATATATATATATATATATATCAGGTATGCGAGATACACCATTAAAATGTTTTTGGTCTGCTAATTAAAGCAGGCAGCTCCTTAGAATTCCCTTTATTTTTAAATAGGTAAATTTAATATTTACTTTTATACAAATATAGGTGCTCATTTCACTGATTATCCATGCAGACCACGCATGATTCAGAAGTTCTAATGACAGAGTCACAAAGATCAGTTCGAACACAAACGAATTGAGAGCCTGACTTAAAGGCTTACAATAATGAAATGCGACGAGCGTTTAGTACACTATAATGCTAGTTCTTAGCAAACGTTCTTATGCTTTCGTCAAAAATCTATGTAAACAGATGCTAAGTGATGCCAGCAAGTAATGAAAAGAAAGAAGATTCAATGTGTAAATCTAATTTTGTAAGCCGAAAAATGTAAAAAAACAAACATTAAATCTCATTTATGCACTAAGTTTCTCTCACAATATGTATATATATATTTAAGTAGTGGGAAAACCAGTTGGAAAGAATCAAGTTCTATACGCCACTCTACGTACATAGCGAGGGTATGCTTGGGGTGTACCTTACTACCAATATGCATCATATGCATATTGACTTCAACACCCTAACAGTGCATGGGAACAACAAACATTCTTAAATCATGTCGTTGCTCATGTCATTGTCGTTATCAGATACTCATGTTATTATCTCATACTCATAACTTTTGAGATAACGACATAGAGTGATATGAGATATAACATGGTATGAGATATTGACAAATGCATAAGATATTAAATGCAGATAATGACAGAGATATAAGATAATGAGATGTATGAGATAATGGTTATGAGATAACAATAGAGGTATGAGATAACGACATGACTGAGACAAAAAAAATGTAGATGTTTGCTTAGAGGGGTATATTAGTCATAGAAATCAACATATACTGACACATATAATCATGCAGTCTGAGTTATTGAATCCCAAAACCTTACTTTTTTTTACATTTTTTTCCATACAAATAGTTATTTTTTTTTTCTATTAACAAGGGACATTTTTCATCATAACTGTATTGACGCACTAAAATGTCATGCACATCGGTGGCATATATAACCTGCTTTGGCTGGAAAATGGCTGAGCCGAAAAGTGCATTAGTTCTAACTTTGTGCTTCAAACTGTTTTAGTTTAAGTGCTATCATTCTTCTGGGTTGACTACGAAAACAGTTCCTAAAGGGGACCATACACATGCAACATTTAGGTTCCTAAAAGGAATTAGGTACATATGGGAGGGTTGCCGATGGAATCTCGATTTGGTTAAATTACAATGCGTTAACAAGCCTTGGCCACCAAGGGGTTGTTTTTCAGTTAATTTGCGAATAATTAATTCTAAGATCCTTTACATCCATCAACTTTAAACTTTCTTTTAGTTTTCCACTTTTCTTTTGCTACTATTGACCTTCCCTACTTGGAAGTTCGATATTAGAGCTGGCATGGGCTAACTTGTTACCAAGCTGATCCAAGTGTAAGTGTCTCCAACGTGTTAAATATTTGGGCGTTTTTCAATATAAAAAATAATTGGATGTGGAAAAAAATTTAGCATCAAATTAAGAAGTCCCATTTGAATGAGATTTAAGACATGATCTCCAATTAGATTCCGACTCAAATCAAATCTAATTTTCAATAAGTATCCCTATATCCAATGTCTACATGTTTTGAAAGTCGGTTATTTAATACAATTTTAGTGTGGCTTTGAATCCGTTTGAAAGTCGATTCAGATTCAAGTATAAATTAATAAAAAAATCAAATTCAGATTGTGCATTCGTATCGGATTCAGATTCACCGTTGAAGTGTTCGTTCTTTTTTCAAAACTAAAATAAAGCAGTCCGACTCCTGCATTTTTTTTATAAAAAACCTGTCCTAATTTACCAAAATCATGTTAAACAAAAAAGGCAAATCAATGAAATAAGAAGTTGACCTATAAAAGGGAATTCATCTTTACAAAATCATTCACAACTTTTATGCATCTTACAGCTACTATCTGCTGAACCTCATCATTCAAAACCTGGGCTGACGGCGATAGATTGCCATCTGCATGCAGCAAGAATGATTTTCAAGCTGCTCTGTGTCGATCTTCTCAAATGAGGATGATTGCTTTGTCTATCTTAATAGACAGACGTTCTTTTCTCTTTCTTCCCTCTGTTGCTAATTAAGCTGTAAACCGATTAAAGCAGATTGCTTCTTCTGACATATACCTGTATCCGGTGAAAGGCTTTACATACTTATCTAAAAAATCTAGAACTTGCTTGAGGTATAATTAACATGACTAACATATACAAATATTAAAATTGAATATATACAACTCTCTCTCTCTCTCTCTAGGCAATTTTTATTTCACTTGTTCAACAGTTAATAAGTTATACAACCCTTGAATGCATCTATAAATAATGGTAGGATGAAGTCCTTGTCCGATTGTTTCCACTTTTGGCCCGACTGATAGACAAGGAAAAAACACATTCTTTTGGTTACACTGTTGCTCATCAAGATGGATCGACAGGTTCTCCAGACCTACTGGTATCTTCCCATAACTTTCTTATTTCACTACTACAAGATAGAATATTGGCAAGTTAAAGCATCATCAAGATAAGCTATTGAGATTGCTTCCTCTTTATCCTTTCAATGATGTTATTATTCTATGGGAGGATGGCATGAATATGAAATCATTAATCAGTATCTCTAACTTCAGATAATCAGACATTCTATGAGGCCCAACAATTTGGTCATATGGTAATTAGCATCTCTAATTCGAATCAAGTAATCGAATATTGGCAGAGAGAAGAGATAGCTTCAGGGATGTCTGTATAGGGTTCATTCTATTCAAGACAATATTCCATAGCATAGTAACAAGGCTACACAGGAAGAAAGAGACTACACATGAGAAAATTAGAAAGAGCTGAGCATTACCCAACCAGAAATAGAGGAAAACGGGGGAATGAGAGAGGCTACAATGTCATGAAATCTTCCTGTTATTGATTTCTTGAGAAGGAACCAATTTATACATAATGAAAACAATTTTATTTTACAGTTTTAATCTAACTGCTGACAATTAATAATCTCAACTCAGATAATATATGTGGAGAAAAAATATCTTCTGCTGACTGCACATGACCCGTAGATCCCAGCCTCACCTTGATGCGCTGGCTTGACTTTGAAATAACAACAATAACCGAAAACCAATTACCTGCTGGTGGGAGGCCACCGTCCTTGTATTAAGTGAATCAGATCAAACAATGCAAAAAGAGCACAAAGAACAGAAGAAAGGCAAGAATGAACAGAGTAAGAGAACCAAAGCAAAAACCTAGATGAGGACTGCTGCTACTTCTACAGCAATCTCCAAAAAACAGAGAACATTGTTCGAAGCAAAGTCTTCAACCCTCTGGAGGCCATTTTTCCATCTCTGTATCCCTTCCAAGCAAGCCTGAAACCAATATAACCAACACTTACGATTCGACATCATAACAACTAGTCCCCCGGCTGCTGGCAACTCTTATTTAGGCCTTTAGGTTCAGAAACAATGTCTTCCATTCCCCCATCTGGTTCGAAATATAGCATGCCACACTCCTTTCCCTTATTGAAAACAACCTGAACACAAAGGACATCGCTTTCCACCTCGGGCCAGTTGTTCTCATTAAGCCCTAGGTTTAACCAGATTTTATCCTGCAGCAGCACATCTGGCCTTTTCAGAGAAGACATAGATAATGCTCCTCACACCTCCTCCTCTCCTTCCATGCTTATCTGAAATTCTCCTGATTTTGGCAGCAAACATACGTTTATTTGTGATCAACCACAGACTCTAGATGACTAAATCGAATGTAATTCTTCAGTACATACCAAGCCAGTCCCTCTTAAAATCCTGCAGGACCACAATTTTAATTCTTCTGTGACAGAAGAATAAGATTTCCTCTTGCATTTAAACTAGCTACATAACATCGACAAGATTTTTAACACCAAAGGCCAATTAAAAAATACATGAACGGCTAATTCCTCATTATTCCTGCAAATAAAATATCTATTGGCACAAGTGAAGCCTCTCCTTTGAAGCCTGTCTGTGGTTGGAAGCCTCCGATATGCAGCAAAAAAAAAAAAAAAAGAAACCGTTTGGCATGCGGAGGACAATTCTTATGCCAAATCATACTCCACCATTTCTCAATGTTAAAGAAAGTGGCAAAATTCTGGTATTGGTAAAAAGAAATCAAGTTGCACACTATAAGGATAAGGAGGAAGACATTGAAGATAGAAAGAAAAGATTTGGTTGTAAATTTGTTGCAACCATAGACAAAGAAAATAGACAAGATTTTGATAAACTAAAGTAAGAAGATAAATTAAATATAAATAGAAAATTTTGTAATAATATGCACAATCGTTGTGCTACTATAAATGAACTCTCTTCCAACCATACAGACGAGAAGTGAGAAAGAAAATCCTCTTGCCGTGGATGAAGATTTTATTTGAATCGAACCATGCTAACATCGCTACATGGTTCTTATGCTCTCTTTCCCTCTTTCCTCTTGTTTTCTGATATTGTATCTAAATATCAGAGAGAAAAAATCAAATAACAAAAGAATATACGTGGTTCGGCATGAGTGCTTACATCCACGAGAAGCAGGAGGAAACATGTTGTAATATAATTTTTCTGTGTTGTTTTACTCTACAATCATCATTTATATAGTGAGTGAATACAATGATTACATGTAAAATGGGCAAGAAAACTAAGGAAAGATCCATTATCGGCAACCCATTGTAGGCAACTTCCAATATGAGCAACATTATCTCTGTCATCTTGGAAATGCCATGATTCAAGAATCTAGAATCAGAGTTGCCAAAACGAGCCTCCTGAACACCACCGACTCAACACTGCCCCTCAAGTTGGGAGTGTATATTAACAACTCCCAACTTGATCATAGTACTACTAAGCTTTTCTTTGGTAACTGCCTTGGTAAAAATATCAGCATGTTGCTCTTCACTTCCGACAAACGACAATCTCTTTTGTTTTGAACCTTATCACGTATAAAATGACAATCAATTTCAATATGTTTCATCCTTTCATGAAAGACTTAGTTTGCGGCTATATGCATTGCAACTTGATTATCACTATACAACTTCATAGGGCATGATTGTTCAAAGCCTATTTCCTTTAGGATCACTTTGAGCCACACATGTAGTGTTTACCATTGCTCTATATTCTGCTTCGGCGCTGGATCTTGAAATCACTTTTTGCTTTTTACTTTTCTATGAGACCAAATTGCCACCAACCATAACATAACTATTTGATGCACTTTCAGCCCAATATGCATATGAAAACCCTTCTATATCAATATTTTTATTTCGCTTCATCCAAATGCCACGTCTTGGAGCTTCTTTTAAGTATCTTAAGATACAATCAATATCAAAGAAATGAGCTCGTTGGGGAGCATGCATATATTTGCTCACTTCACTGATTGCATAGGTGATGTCAACCCTGGTAACTGTCAAATATATCAATTTTTCAACAATTCTTTGATATGGTTTATATCTTGTATTGGTTGTCCATGATCTATCTTGTCAAGTTTGTGATTTACCTCTATAGGTGTGGCTGCCTGCTTCGCTCCAAGTTTCTCTGTTTCTTTTAATAGATCAATAGTGTATTTCCTTTGGGATAAGTATGTACTTTTCTTGGAGTGACTGACCTCAATTCTGAGGAAGTATTTCAATCTTCATAGGTCTTTTATCTTGAACTTTTGATGGAGATATCAATTGGTCTTCTCTATTATGCTCTTGGAATCACATGTGATGACAATATTATCCACGTACACAACCAAAACAGTTTTATTTTGAGAATGATCAATGAATAGAGAGTTGTCTAAGACAATGTGCTTGTACCCAAATTTGATCAGGGTATAGCTAAGTTTTGAGCACCAAGCTCGCAGAAATTGTTTGAGTCCATAAATGGACTTCTTCAATTTGCAAACAAGATTTTTCTGATTTTCATGATTGAGGCCTCGCAGAATTGTCATATAGACTTCTTCATGTAAATCACCTTGTAGAAAAACATTTTTCACATCAAGTTGAAATAAATCCCACAAAAAATTGCAAGCAATAGATATTAGGCTACAAAGAGTTGTCATTTTCATCACTAGAGTGAAGTCTTCGTATAGTCAATTCCTTCCGTTTGAAAGATGCTTGGAGCAACAAGATGGGCTTTATGTCTGTCAAGAGTCCCATTACAATGAAATTTCAATTTAAATACTTATTTACAACTGACTAGTTTTTTACCTAGAGGAAGAGAGACGAGTTCCCATGTTTCATTTTTTGTTGGAGCATCTAATTCATTCCTTATGGCTTTTTTCCAACAAGGATCTTGGAAGGCCTTTTCAAATGTCCCTGGTTCAAAAATATTGTTTAGCTGCATAAAAAAGGCTATCTGAGTTTGAGAAAATACATCATAGTTAACATAAGCTTCTATCAAATATTTAACGGCACTGCTCATAACAAAATTTGTATATCTTTCTGGCTGTTGACGAGTTCTTTCTGATCACCGAAGGGTGTTCACTTGTTGTGTCTCATTTGTAGTAGCATGCTGTGAGTCACTATTGACTCCCTCAATGTTAGGTTGGTATTTTCATCATTATGAACCTGAATAGGGGCTTTACCATTCTCAACATCAGCCATAGGAAAGACATTAGGAATTGGGAGAGACTCAAATTTTGAGTTTATTTGCTCCCTTTGAGGATGTTCTTCAAAGTGGGCTTGCGACTCCCCCTGAAGATGATTTTCAAAATAAGCTTGCGACTCATCAAATCTAACATCATGAGATATATATTTTCCTTGAACCAGCATCAAAGCACCTCAACCCCTTTTTGGTTGGAGAATATCTGAGAAAAACACATTTTATGGCACGAGGCTACAACTTATTTTGATGTTTGGGAGATTTCCATACATATACTATGCAACCAAATTTTCTAAAATGTTCAATAGAATGTTTTTTTCCTTTGAGAACTTCAACAAGAAATCTATATTTTAAAAGTAGTGTCTTGGTTGCCTATTTATAATAGTTACCTGCTGAAATCGCTTCAATTCAAAATCGTTCTTGAACATGATTTTGAAAAAGCAAAGCACAGGTCAGTTCAAGTAAATGCCTATTTCTTCTTTCAGAAATTCCGTTCTGCTGGGGTGTTTTTTTACATGTTGTTTGGTGGTGTATGCCAGTCTTACTAACAAAGAATTCAAATTGCTTGTTTACATATTCATTCCCATTGTCAGTCTGTAGAGTTTTAATTTTTGTCCCAAACTAAGTGACCACCATGTTGTAAAAAATTTGAAATTTAGAAAACACCTCGTCCTTGGTTTTTAGAAAATATATCAAACCCATTCGAGAAAAGTCATCAATGAAATATAATTAGTACTTAAAACCATTATATGAGTCAATAGGGGTTGGTCCCCTGTTCTTGTGATGCTAACCCTACCGCCACTAGCTGTAGTAATAGGTTTTATATACAAAACACCTTCAATATCAGCTAAAATATTTTTATAACCAGTATCTGAAGCACTAGAATCTATTATCCAAGTGTTCACATCTAAACATGATAGAAAGCTACACGTACACACCATTGCCACTTTCTTTAGTAGCTAGGGTTACTGAGTTTTGTTTGACAAAGTTCTGTAGCAATTGTGTCAGCTTTTCCATGGTTACCGGTGTCTTTTTCTGTTCATCATGAAAGGCATGAACAGCCTTGCGTCAACCTTCATTATTTGGTTTTTTGTTTAGCTTCCAACAATTTTCTCTGGTATGATTTTCTTTCTTGCAATAAGTACAAAAAGTTTATTTTTCCCTTTTGAGTCTAAATGAGATGAAAAACCAAAAGGTATACTGACATCCTTTTGTTTGGAGAACATCGCTGCTTGAGAATCATTAATATCCTCAGTTTGTTGAAAGGAATCATAACTTGACAACAAGTTTTCTCATGCATAATGATAGAGTAGACTGTGCTGAGTTTGGGAACTTCCGGTGACATAAGGACCTGACCTCACACACTCATATTCAGGTTTCAATCCAGCCAACATCTCAAATGTTTTTTCATCTTCATGATTTTTTTGGAAAGTCACAACATTAGTCGCAATGGGGGTGTAAGATTCTCATTCATCCCATAAAGCACGAAGTTGTCCAAGATATTCTGTGAATACCATATCTCCTTGTTTAAGCTTACTAATTTCTTGAGCTATTTGAAACCTTTTGGCGACATTATATTGCTGGTTATATTGATCCAGAGCTGCCTCCCACATGTTTTTGGCAGTTTCAAAAAAATAAAATCCATGAGAAATTTTTTTCTCCATGGAATTCAAGAGTCATGATATAACAATATGATCATTTGACTCCCATTCAGCAAGCTTCGGATCATCATCTGCAGGTTTTGGTTTGTTGCTGGTAACATGCCCGAGCCTAGACATTACACTCAAGAAAAGTTTAGCAAATTTCACCCAGGTAAGGTAATTGAACCCATTCAAAGATTTCAACAGTGATTTTGAGTGCAAGATTAACACTATCCTTCAACTATTGCTGGGGCCAACCGTCTGCTCCTTGTGATTGAGATCCTTCTGCCATGGTAAGACAAAAAAGAGCAAAATTTGAGCACACGAACCTGGCTCTGATACCATAAAGATCAGAGAGAAAAAATCAAATAACAAAAGAACATATGTGGTTTGATATGAGTGCCTACGTTCACGAGAAGCTAGACGAAACTCGTGGTAATACAATTTTTCTATGTTGTTTCACTTTACAATCATCATTTATGTAATGAGTGAATACAACGGTTACACGTAAAAAATGGACAAGAAAACTAAAGAAAGATCCATTATCGGCAATCCATTGTAGGCAACTTCTAATATGAGCAACACTATCGCTGTCATCATGGAAACACCATGATTCAAGGATCTAGAATCAGAGTTGCCAAAATGAGCCTCCTGAAGACCACCGACTCAATAGTATCAGAGCTGAATGCCAGATTTTGGGGAAGATGGCACATAATGAAGGTTTTGCTAATGGACCAGCTTTTGCTAAGCTGGATTTTAACTTCCCTATTTGACACCATCTATAGTCAGGTTATGGGTTTAAGGAATTCCCATGATGTGTGGATTTCTTTAAAAAAGATGTATGCTTCCATGTCTAGATCTTGTATTCAACAATTGAGACATCAACTTCAAAATTCAAAGAAAGGAATAGGCTTTGTTGCTGACTATTTTCACAACAATAAAGGCCTCGCTCACCAACTGGCGATGGCCTCTAAGCCAGTTGATGATGATTCATTAATTGTATGTTTTGTCTAGCCATTCATCTGAATATGTGGCTCTTAGAACTGCCTTAAATACTAAAGCTGAACTTGTCAATGTTGACAAACTTCTCAGTTTGCTTTTGGTTCATGAAACTCAAGTGAACGAGAACAAGAATACATGTTTTGAGCACTCCATGGCTAACCAACTGTTCAAGCCCTGAAATCAAACACAAGCAGGTCACAACAATTAGGATCTATCTTTCAATGCTTGTGGTAGAAGAAGAAGATTTCAGGGAAAAGGAGGCAATAATCGATCTCATGGTGGCTCCATTTGCTTTTAGTAAGGTGACTTAAGACATCATGTGGCTGCATCCTAAACCATATGCTAAGCATGCAAAGGTCAAGGACATGGGGCTCTCCACTGACAGCTCTAATATTTTCAAAGGGATAACAATACTCCTAAAGCAAATACCACTACTTCATCTATCGTTCAAGAAGAAGGGTTGTACCCAGACTAGGGCACCATACACCATTTTTCTGCCGACATAAACAATCTGACCTCTTACACTAACTATCCAGGTGGTGATCAAGTATGCATTGGTAACAGAACTGGCCTTGATATTGCCTCTATTGGTAAATTTGTTTTCTTTTTTAATTTGAAATTCAAGATTGAGTATGGTTGATATTCTTTATGTTCCACTATATTCTGAAGTCTTCTTTCTATCTCTTGGTTTTCTAGAGATAATGGAACTTACTTTTAATTTCATCTTGATCGTTGATATGCAAAGGATAGCAAAAACAAGGAGAGTGATTCTCCCAGAGATCAATAAGAACAGGCTCTATTAGATTGATTTAGTGAACAAGGAATGATTGAAATCAGAAGCGTGAATTGGAGAACACATGAAAATATCCCAATGGCATGAAAGACTTGGACATCCCTTAGATAAGGTAGTCAACCATGTCAATAAATAAATATGGTCTACCAGTTTCTCCTATTAGTAGGGTTTTCTGTCATGCTTGTCAATAAGGAAAAGAGTCATGCTTTACATTTTTTTACATCTAACAATAAAGTGTCGACATTTTGGAATTGTTATTTACTGATGTTTGGGGCCCTGGCCAATGTCTTCCATGCATGGACATCTTTACAATGTGTCATTTGTTGATTTTTTGTGTTTTAATCAAGTCAATATCAAGATCTTGATAAGCTGCCATGTAATCTTTGATTAAAGTAACTTCCCTTTTCAAAGTTCTCTACATTCAAATCCAAATCCACAAGTCTACAAATTCTACACATATTATAGATCCTATTTCGTTTTCTTCACAAAATTTACACAATCTTCCATATAAACATGTCATTTTCTTCATCCACCATTGAAGATCCTATTTCCTCACCAAACCATGAAGGCTTGATTCTTCTAGTAGACTATCCCGTCCTAATGGCACAAAACCAGCCTTTCCTCCGAGCCCAATGGAGCCTACTGAACCTATGTAGAACTAGTTAGGACTCACCACATGATTACCTAATTTCAAACCGGTTCATTGAAATCTAAAGTCTATACCACCACCAAGCATCCTATTCCTATTGCTCTATTGACCAACCTAGCCAAGGTTACCAAATCCACCTCCTTTAACCAAACTATCAAGAGCCTTCAATCGAGGGAACTATGAAAGTGAATTTCAAGCCCTTGTCGACAACAAGACTTGGAGTTTGGTTCCACCATTGCCATCTCATAATTTAGTTTATATTAAGTTGAGTTATAAAATAACAAAAGAGCTGATGGAAGTATTGAGAGATAAAAGCTCGGTTAATGGCTAGGAGATTTACTTCAGAAGCCACAATAGACTGTTTTGAAACATTTAGTCTAGTCATTAAGCCACCTATAGTTCATGTAATTTTGACTATT
Source organism: Nymphaea thermarum (assembly GCA_011799765.1). Lineage (NCBI taxonomy): Eukaryota > Viridiplantae > Streptophyta > Magnoliopsida > Nymphaeales > Nymphaeaceae > Nymphaea > Nymphaea thermarum. The sequence goes on along the minus strand of JAANDH010000192.1, from coordinate 286,153 downwards.
GCCATCTCCAATGGATGGAATATTTGCCTACTGGATACACATAATGATTTTCTTCATGGGGAGTTGATAGAGTAAGTTTATATAACACAACCTCAAGGGTATGAAGATTCAATGTCTCTTCATTATGTTTGCCGCCTACACAAGGCCATATATGGATTAAAACAGGCTCCAAGGGCCAAGTTCCACAAGCTACGCTTGTGTTTGATTGCCATAGGATTCTCTGAATTTGATACATCCTTTTTTATGTATTCAAGTAGCATGTTATTATTTATCCGATGTCGTTGACAACATTATAATTATATGAGTCTTTGGTAACACTGGTTATTCAACAACCTACCAACAAATTTCTGTTAAAGGATTTGGGTCCACTCCACTATTTTCTTGAAATAGAAGCCATTTTCGTATGTAGAAATTTGTATCTTACCCAACAAAAGTATATGCTTGACTTCATTCAGAATTCTCATGTGCTTGAGGCTAAACTTGCTAATATTCGTCTTCCAACAAATCTTAAAATGAGCTGCAATTATGTCGATCCATTGGTAGCTCATAGATTTTATTATCAAATGGTGATTGCTCTCAAATAACTCGCATTGACACGTCCAGACATTTATTTTGCGGTAAGGTTAGTCAATATATGCAACAACACACCCCAAAACATTGAATGATTATCAAAAGAATTCTTTGATATGCCAAGTCTACTATTGGTCATAGTCTTCTTCTACGACCATACTTTTAGTTTAATATTACTGTAGGGTGGCAACTTGGATGACTGAAAATCTACTGCAGATTTCTTATCTTTCTTGGCCTCTTTCTTATATATCTTGGTCTGCTTGGAAGAAAAGTATTGTTCCTCAACTAGTACTGAAGCAAAACATCGAACCTTATCAAATGGTGCTCTCAAATATGTTAAAGAAGCTTCATCTCTCTATGACGGGCATTCCAAAGATATTATGTGACAACTTTGGTGTTTTTTTATTTGCTAATCCCATGTTTCACCAACAAACTAAGCACATTGAAATTGATATGCACTTTATAGGAGACCATATTACCAAGAATCATCTTATGGTTGCATACATGAGTGCTAAAAGATCAATTGCCAAACTTGTTTACTAAACTACTTTCCAAAGAATAATTTTATATGCTTAAAAGCAAACTTCATGTGCAGGCATGCTTGCTTAGTTTGAGGGGGAATGTTAAGGAAAGTGGTAATCTTTTGGTATTTGCAAAATGAAATCAAGCTACACACGATAAAGATAAAAAAAGCCAAACTATTCACGATAAGGACAAGCTTGATAAAAAAGGCATAAAAAAGGTGATTAATTTGTTGCAACTATAATTAGAGAAAATTTGCAAGATGATGATAAAACAAAATAAGAAGATAAATTAAATATAAAGAGACAAATCTGGTAAGAGTACACATAACTCATGTGCTACTATAAAGAAACCTCTCCTCCAAGCTAATGCACGACAGAGAAAATCCTCTTGCTGCAGATGTAGAGTCCATTGGAATCGAACCACATTAACATCATCATATGGTTCCTATGCTCTCCTTCCCTCTTTCTTCTTGTTTTTTGATACTCAATATTACGTTTGTTTCTGTCTTAGTCCCATAATTCAGCTAAATGTAGATTACTTGCCTCTATACCTAGCAACCATAACTTGTCTTGCTGATCATTGATGTTCCTCTATTATGCTCCTTTCAGGGAGTAGTTTGTATTGAGGTTCAATGATATATTTAGAATCAACTATAACTGTAACACCCCATAAGTTTAGTCCCGTATTGAAGATTATGAGGAATCTTCAAGGGTTTATAAAGGGGGTCATTGATGAGAAGATTGTCCTGGTTCTAGCCTTTTTAAGGTTGGAGCCGAAACTGCTAGGGGGCGGGTTGGGATCCGCCGAATCAGGGGCCCGAGCCCAGGAGTGGGTCGGGTTGTTACAGTGGTATCAGAGCAGTTTCAACACTCGGACCTGGGCTCCCACACGCGCGGACGCGTGTGCCTTAAGGGGGGTGGAATGTAACACCCCATAAGTTTAGTCCCGTATTGAAGATTGTGAGGAATCTTCAAGGGTTTATAAAGGGGGTCATTGATGAGAAGATTGTCCTGGTTCTAGCCTTTTTAAGGTTGGAGCCGAAACTGCTAGGGGGCGGGAAAATTTCAAATGTTTATTGAACATCGTCACTTCCTCCAATATCATGACATAGTACAAACACAATGCTGCCTACATATTTTGCGAGAACCTCTCATTGCCTTTACCAGGCATCCAACAGATCAAGTCATTGATCTTGCTCCAACCGTAGGGTAGACCCTTAAAAACCATGAAGCACCACAAGATGCCTTGAATGCCTTGAAACTATGAAATGTCATACATTTACCATTAAGAATGTAGCCCAAGAGTCCTTGACAAGACATACTTTAATCGCCAGGCTTGCTAAACAAGCACAGGTTTAGGTCGTGCAATAAGACTAAGCCCACTCCACCTTCCTCCATAGGATCACACACTATCTTCCAGGCAACCATAGAAATTTTGATCTTGTTTTGATCATTGCCACAAAAAAAAATTGCACATGGTACAGTTTAGTTTCCTAATGACCAAGATAGGAATCCAAAACACAACACACCAATACCTAACCACATGCATGATAACATGCTTTGACAGATAGAGTCTTCGAACATAACACAATAAATTGATTTTTCAATCCAGTGAGTCATTTGTCCACCTTCATCAATATGTCATTACACCATTAAGGTGTAAGGTTGTCTGAGAGAAAGGGAAAACCTAAATATTTGATTGGAAGGGTCGAAATGTTGCTCCCTATCAAATCAGATAGGAACATGGTCAAGTCAACATCTACACTGGAAGGAATGAGAATAGATTTTGAGTCTGTAGTGGCAAGCCAGACCTGGCCACAACCTCCTTCAACAGCTTTAGGCTCTCACATTGAATACCTCTCATATCTAAAAAAAATGAGTGCATCGCCTTGAGGAAGCCCCCTCATCATTTGAAAGTACTCCGCAACCACCATTAGCTTGAACAGTCATCATAGCCTTCTCAACACAAACCATAACTCTTCAGACCCAGACTTATGCAAACCTAAGAGCATGCATTGCATTAGTGAGGAACTCCCAGTTGACTTTATCATAGATCTTAAGCAGATCCAGGTTTAGACATAAAGATATTACAAAAAATGAAGATTTTCCAATGTCGGTAAAATAGGAAGCAACATTGGTAAAACTTTTAGCAACTTCTGCGGAGGTTGTTGGTGAAAACTATCACCGACATTTCTGCGGCACACGTCCCTGCCTACATCTATGTAGATATCTTCACCCACTCGTTTTAACATAGTTAAATAAGTGATTACCGATGATGTCTATAATAAAGAAGTTTACCAACATGTTCAGTTAGACGTCAATAAATCTTTTTATCGACACGCACTTGGACATTGGTAAAAATTTTAGTCATTGTGAACATTTTCTTCAACCATGCGATAAGGAATAAATATCGAAAAGTCTTTATTGGTATCCATTGATGCTTGATTCTATCATGATGTACTACATTTATCACATGTATCTTCAATTGTTTTTTTTATTATTGAATAACATACAATTATAGGGATACATATCAATTTTTTGGCAATCGAACCCCAGCTTTTCGATTATCTTTTTGCTTCATAAACTAGCTTCGGCAACTCTATCCCCATAAGAAATACACCCAATAACAACTCAAGCAACAAACTAAAGTTTTTGTTAGTCCACCTACATAGATTTTTTATATGAAACAATTGTATTAAAGAAATTAACTTCATACCCTGGATGTTGTGGATGTTCGAAATCTTAAATCTATCTTCCACAATCATTGTTATTTTGACCATCTTCAATACTGTTTGCCCTTTGGGAAGATGTTGCATCTGGCTGTACATGGAATACATCCGACAATAAATCATGAATGTTTTTGATAACTATTTTTTATGTAGATTCATGTGAAATTCTTCACTCCCATAATATTCTCAACAAATATACACTTGTACATTACATATGATGTGATCGAGGACATCTTTAGCTGCCTAAGTGAAGACATTATTGCGTCTCGTACAGGAACATTTCATTATTCCATTCACTATTGTTATGTGCAATAGCAAAGTCAAAAAATTGTTTCACACAAGTTACCTATTCCAAACAGTGTCTTCATTTTGTAATCCAACTTTGATTATCTATCCTATAATGGGGTTGTACAAGCAACTTCAATACAATCAACTCACTATATTGTGGCTCATTATACCTTAACCATTTGCTTTCTGATTTATGCAGATTAATACTCTTCGGGTAGCTTGTCATGCAATTTTTCTAACAAGTACCTAAATAATCTTTTTTGATAAACCTACATCTTTCAAGAAACATTATAAAGTGACATGTTGAACATATATCCCTAACTCAATGATTATTAACAAATGATCTCTCGCACCATTTAGTGATGGAACATGCTACATAGTTTCTAAATGAAGCTAAAATTTAAGTGATTGAAGAGGATTCTAAGTCCTTAAATTTTTCAAATAATTCATCGAACACTTGGTGGGGGGTAAAAGGCTAGGAACTAAAAACATTCATACATTAGAAAACACATTAACTAAGTTGATGTGTAGAAAAAATGGAAAAAAGTTAGAGGTTTTGTGTTTGTGTGGATATTCCATGAGATTAATATATCAAATTGATAATACCAAGCTCAATAAACATTATTACAAAGTTTCACTATCAAATTCTACTGAAAAATGACAAAATCTAATAAAAAATACTCAGATACATACCTTAAAACAATGTCATAAACTAAAATCATTCACAAATGAAAAAAAATGAATGCAAAGATGGAGGAACCTACCTTTTTTGTCATTTAAACGCTAAAAATTGAAGAAGAACATTTGGATTCACTAGGAAACTGTGGTAACTACTGGTGGGAAGAAGAGGAAGGAGAAAGGAAAAAAGAAAAGAAGAAGAAAGGGAAAGAAGGGCTTGGGTAGAGATAAAAAGTTGGGGAAGCCTTTAACGACACGGTAGAAATGTCAGTAAAGGTACTACTTAGAAAAGCTGGTAAAGCATTATGATAACTTTCATTGATGCAAGATGAACATTGGTAAAACTATTATTGTCGATGTCCTGGAACAATGCATCGACGAATGGTGAACTTAAATCGATGCACAAACCCACTAACGTTAGTGATGTATCGATAGAAAATACTTAAACCGATGCGAGATTTAGTATGTGTCAGTGAAACAATTATTTTTACTGATGTCCACTCCTAGACATTGGTAATATGTCATAAAAAATAGTTACATCAATGAGAGGCTTAATATGTAAAAAATATGTTTTTTGCCTACATCCAATTCTAGGACGTTGATAAAAAAAGAATTTCAACGACATGTATCCCGAATGTGTCGACGAAGGCCAATGTTCATCAACGTAAGATGGTGGATGCCAATGAAAGTCAATCTTCACCAACAGTGGATGTTGGCTAAAAATTGACCTTCATCATTAGCCGCTTTTCCACCCATCGGTGAATCATCACTTTTTTGTAGTGAGAGTTGTAGTATATGAATAATCCTTTTAAATGTTTCCCTTTACGTCCAAGTGTTCCATTGTGAGCTGCAGTATATGAGAGTTAACCTTAATTTACATGCCAGCAAATGATCGATGGTTGAAATTAATACAGATTGCAGAAAGGGATTATATTCATCTTATGACATTTTAGCAAATAGTGTATGTAAAAAGCAAAGGATACCTCATGCTGCACAAGTAAATAATAATGTTCACTGTTACATTTTTTACAAAAGATATAATAAGAAAGGTCAAAGGCAAAAGGACAGTTGGTTTTGTGCTCATCACACACTACGTAGGCTCAAAGATGTGTATTTGCATTAACAAATGAACATACTTTACAACAAAAAAAGTCTACTTACTTTCAGACTTTGTTGGTTACTGGTGACAAGTTCTTTTGTTCGGTTGTGGTATTCAAAATGGTCATTAGTCTCATTCGAGTTACATTTTAAGCTACATAAAAGCTACTATATGTACACATGTTGTTAAACTTTTAATGGCCTGCAACAAGGCAGATAAACTTGAAATCACATACTTTTTCATTTTCTCTGGAATGTGTCTTTAGATTTCACATAACAATGTTGATCAAAGATTTACATGTAACCAAATTTTCACTTGATTATATAAAATGTCTAAATTTTGAGAAATTGCAAATAATTTCCCAAGTTCATAAAATAGTTAACAAACATAGGCCTCATAAATGAAAAATGAAAGTTAATGCATTTAAAGGGGCCCAATTTTTCTCCTAGTTGAAAGAAATTAAATTGATTCACAAGATAGAGATCAAAGAATCTTAGCTACTTTTACTACAAGAGAATGCATTTTTGGTAACAGAACTTGGCATTATTTAAACGTTAGTAACACAATTTCAGCTTTACGAGCTTTGTTACCAAAAGCCTCATTGCTAGATTCTTTTTGTAATGGGAGGTCCATGCATTATTACAATTTAATCCTTGGTAAATATGAGGCACCAATAACACACTAACTGTGTTATTAATTACCTTGTTTTAAAAAATGTATATCCACCATCCCTAGTGGAAATCTCCAACCTTTTACATTTTTTCATGAATACAGCTGCTACATCTAAATATGTATAATATACACATCAAAATATGTACAACATAAATAAACTATAATAGTCTCTTGTCATCATGTGCTGAATGCCTTCATTCATCAACATGAAGTGAAGCACTTTTGGTTCACCAAGTTATTTCATCATCCAGCCATTCCCCTAGACAAGAGCAACAGTCACTCCTTAAGAACATAGACAACATACACACTAAGAATCAGTTGCATCTATTTCTTTTAATAGAACAAGAAGGAAAAGTAATTCCAGCCCATTAACAGGAAAGTATCCCATCTACATGCTGAGCAGTAGAATCACAGAGAAGATGTGATTTTGGCAACTGATTATATATTGCTCCTTGAGAAAGCCTTCCTATTGATGATATAATATGTATATTGGATATACGGAATTATGTAAGCATAGAAGTCATGAGTAGAACATACAAATACTGCTTTGGGGAAAAGCAAGAAATATTTCATCCAGTTTTGTTACCATTCAAATGGTGCATTATGTTGCACCTGCTTTGGCCAAGGGTTCTGTAAATTGGTTCAAAGGCTAACAGCAATATTATGAAGTTTCATTGATATATGAAAGCATATCAGAAACTGTTTAACAGCTCAAAAACATTGCATGTAGGAATCGTAGCCTAGCATACTAAAAAAAACTATGCAACTATGCGACCTTCTGTCATACATTTCTTGCAGTCCTTCATCCCTAAAACATAGAGTAAATCGTAGAACTGTATTGTGGATGATAGCTACATTTTCAATAGAAGAACTTTAAAAAAGCATAAAACAAATATACGAGTTTTCAATAGTTTGATGTAGGGTTGCAGGTGATGGCCACATAAACAGCGAAGCAGGGTGGCAGGCATGGTAGGCATGATGATGGCGAGGCAACCAGGCAGGGCCTGTGAGATAATGCATATAAGCTTTCACATAGAGAGAAAGAGAGACAAAGATGATTTTGGTGGAAGCTAGAAGATGAAAAAGGTTGGGAACCTACAAGAAAAGGGAAAATAGTTCCTGAAGGGACTTTGGTTTCCCTAACACCAGTAAAGTCATCTTGATAGAATTTAGTAAAGCAGCATCACTTTTGTTTAAAAAAATCTAATATTTCTAATGAAAAGCATAAAATGCATTAGTAAAACCCATCACAACCTTAACACCGGAGAAATCTGCATTGCTGCACGTCAAAGTTTCTTGTAGTGCTTCTATAAAGTTGACCCAGAAGTATTTTTTAGAGGATTTCAAGAAGCACAATTTTTGAGCAAATAGGTGAATTGAACATAGCCATGCCCTAGAAATTTTTGAGCAAATAGGTGAATTGAACATGGTTAATGTTTTATGTTGTTGGCCCTCATTTCGGAGTTTGTGATAGTTAATGCCATTTTATTCCATATTAGGATAATCTTATGCAGGAACAATGGATGCAAGCATGGTTCTCTTTTCATTTTATTTTGTCCATTCAACTGACATAGAAATTGTTCTCTTAGGCATTACAGAAAATATGTTTGTGGTTACTAGTAGTAGAATGCATTTTAATTTCCCTCATCAATATTTTTTAATAGTTGATTGTCTTCTAATCAAGTGCAAGCTCTCTACCTTTTTCCTTCAAAAGTAGCAAGTAGTTGGATGTGTAATACAACCTAAAATTACCAATGTAAATGCATTGGACATTATATATTTATTTGCAATATATATTTGCTTTCATGGTATCATATATGGTTCATGTTTTTCGTGTGATAGGTGGTTCAACTTTTTCTCTCATTTTGTTCTCTGTCTCTCTCTCTTTGCCTCTTTGTTTTGTATATGTGTGTTGCTAAGCTGGCTTTTGAGCTAGTTGCAAGCATAGGAGACCCAATTTATCACCCTAAAATTTTCAATATGCTAAAGCTATTCCAGCGAAAGAGAATATTTTTATGTATGAATTCGTGATAGCGACCACATATACTATAGATCCAATTTATAAAGTGGATCAAAACTGCCCTTTATTGAAGGTTTTTCTTTTCCCATGAAAGTTATGTTATGGCAAGAGATGTGTATAGAATTGACATGTCACTAGCTGTATGGTCTTCATTTCTTTAATTTTATGTATGTTGTAACCTGTATATCATTGATTCATTCCTTCATTTAACATTATTAGTTAATTGTTGTTAATTTATAAAATCCTGTTTCTATCCATAATGATAAAAAAATAGTTGAGTTAGCAATCCCTTGTTAATGAAATGTAAAATGTGGTCTTAGGCTATAATAACAAAACTATCAGATGAAAGTGGTGAATTTAGTTATTTAATTACCAAAATCAAGTAACATGAAAGCCTATCTGTTGCTTTGTGTATGTCAAATGGTTTCATGATAATAATAGGTATTGTTGAATTTTCTTCTTTGTGTTTTGTCTAGTTGATGGCATGTCTAAAAGGCTTTTTGCATTGTATGAGAAAGCACTGGATAGCCTTTCTTTTCATTTCCATTGCTTTTTGCTGTTCATCAACATTTTTATTCTACTATTTTACATTGTATAGTCTGGTGCAGGGGAAAATGTTTCACATATAACACCTATTGTTCTCGATAGATGGGAGAAAATGCTAAATGAAATATTCATGGGCCATCCATATGACATGTATGATGCTGCTTTAGCAAATAAAGTCTTGAAATTCTCAGTAGATATCCATTAGAAAAACTGCTATACACTTTATGTACATAATATCCTTTTTTGCATAATGATCTTTCATATTTTTGACCTTTATAAAAGTCCCATTATAGTCTGTTTAATCATTAGTAGAATGCCTAATCACTTAAAAGGGTTAAAAAACATAAAGTTCTTTAGAAATATGAATATATAAAACCACTATATTTCATGTTCAATATATTCAACATTTCAATCTCTTATTGTTATAACTGTTGTTTGGAAACCAACAAAAAAATGATACCCATAGGATAGGAGTGAATAACATTCCTTACAAGTTCCGTTCTTCCTTGTAAGCAGTGGATGCTAGATCTACGTTCTAAATCTTGTCTGATTGAAAAAAAAAGGAAAATCTATATTTTTAACTCTTCTTTCTCTGTGAATCATGTAATTTATAATTTTCACATAGTGGAATACCCTTAAAAATCTGAAACTTTTATGACCATGGTCTAATATTTGTTGCATTCAACATTTCTGTCATTGTGACTTCACCTTGCCTCTGAGGGATTAATCCCCTTCTAAGAGGAAATCCATTTTCTGAAGAGTGGCGAGGTGCTTGAAGCATTTTCAGTCTTTGAATTTCTTTGATTGGCTTTCATGGAACGGATAGAAAGCTCAGTTTTGAGCTTTTTGTCTTTTTGTTTGTGCTGGTAGACAAATTGTGTTTAGTTTTTGAAGTAGGGATTATGTAATCAATGAAGCAAACATATTCTATTGATTGTGCTTGTTAATTAGTTCATTTTTTTCATTACATACATTGTAAAATTTGAGCTCTATGCTTCCTGAGACATATTTCTGATCAAGGGTACCTCTTAATGATCTTTCTTTTTCTTCAATGTTTGATTGGGAACTGGTTTTGAGTGAGGAATCTAGCAATTTCGGGCACCACTAGACTGGCCATTATGAAGCATATCTCTAGGATATGCTGGAACAAGTCTCAGAATGGCAAAGGCTGTTGATGACTGTAATTGAGGTACATTGTTGTTGATGATGTAAGTTATCTTATTTACTACTGATCTATTTAACCAAAATATTTGCAACAAAGTCTAGCATGAATTATAGTGTTTTTTATGGTGTTTGTGTAGGACAGTCTCCCTCTCCCTTTTCTAAAGTTCAACATTTTTGAGGGTGGTAATTTTCTCCTTTTTTATATCTTGTGCTGCACAATATGTTCATAGGTGCAGTCACATTTTATGTTTCGATGAGAAGATAAAGTTGCCGGGACTGAATATGAAGACCAAGAGCATAAATCATGGGAGCAGATGCAGCACAGCCAACATGTGTTGGACAACCTTAGTTAGTCTATCCGTTAAAGACATGCATTTTCTTGGTGTCTAATTGTGGTCTTTTCTAACCAATTGGATGATTAATTTGAAACTCAACCATTTAGTTACTGATTTCCTCAAGGATGGACATCTTTGGCTTACGAATTTCATGCCCTTTGCCTCTAAAACTTGAAGCCAAGCAGAAGAGGTTCATTACTGATAGGAATGTTTGATACTTACTGTATCCAAAAGATTATGCATGCTCATAATTTATAAGGCAACCTATTATTGTTTTGTGTCCAGAAGCACCAAGTCTTGTGCAAAAGATCCAGTACTTATCTATGTGATACAGATAATATAAGCTTGTTGGGTTCTTGTTCTCTGAGTTGTGCAGCACAATCTTTTGGATATGCACTTCTGTTGGTAAGAACAAAGTGACTTTGATGAAGACTCAAAGATGAGGGTACAGGCACATTCAAGGGTATAGTGATGTAATTACCATGAAAAATTGGATTTTGGGCTTTGTTCATCTTTTTATAGTTCTTTTTAAGGAGTTGATGGAACTTCTAAATGATTGCTACCTTGTTCAACTGCTGAAATCATCTCTATCATTGCAGGATAAAGTTAGTGTGCATAGTGCAGCTATGTCGCTGGGGCATCTACTTGGCTCCGGTGATGCATGAATCTTAGTCGCATTATTGGGGGTAATTCTTCGCACCCTACCAACAAAGCCTCTCGCTTCACTCATCCATGCACATGTGAACCAGTAGCACTTGCATTTTTGCATACACATGCACATGATGCATATGTTTTCTAAAACCGCAATCAGTTTTTGCCTAAAATTTGTAAATCAATCAAATTCGTAGTGATGGTTGGATTGGTGGCAGCCTTTGAATGAATTATTCAAATCTTCACGGCTATTTTCTAGTAATTGTGAATCCTTTGTGGGTCAAACACACTTGTTACATAAGGACTTCAAAAATTCAAATGTGCTTGTTATGAAAACTTCATACCTAAGGTTGCTGATGCAGGTCCCAAGTATTTGGTCGAGAGAATCGGTGACAAAAGACCATCTTTTTAAATGATTGTGGACAATGTTTTCCTCGACCGAGAGCATTGCACCTTTCTTTTAGGCTGCAGTACTGAACAGTTTTTCTCCCCTTAAGCTACGAATTTAGGTTGCCTATCACATATGAAGAGATATATTTTTGCTAAATAGCTATACCTACTCTTCTAACTTTTAAAGGAACCGTCAGACAAGTTTGTTGATGCTAACGTACATCTTGCACTTGATGTTGTTAACAGGCTGAATGGAGCAAAGGTATCAAAGCATGCATAGTAAGTCTTGTACTTTTAAATTTTTTGTTTTCTTCAGACCTTGTTATTACTCTTTCTCTTTACATTCAAGAAAGTACAACACATCTTGATTCCGCAAGTGACTTTGCTTCACTAATTGCTGCTACGCAGGTTTCCTCCGATAGACCAGGAAAAAGAATGGCCTTCAAGCTGTTTAAGACAGCGTTTAAAACAGTATTAAAATTTTCATGGTTTACAAACCTTGTACTATTTCTATGTGATGCTTAATAGACCAACCAATCATTGTAATTTGGTATTTTGTTAATGAGGTACTTTTCTCTTAGTCTTGAGCAGCTTCAGACATATCATTGTTTATTTATCTATTAAATAAATAGATTTTGATTCTTGACAGTGGCTGATATTTGGAAACAAAAAGTGTGTGTCTGTATATATATATATATGTATATATATCCGCTTTTTCAGACATTCACATTTTTGCATTCGAATACAAATAAAGAAAAGTCATATCCGAATCTGAATCTGATTTTTATATTCATACCTGAATCTGAATCTGAATTTTGAATTAAGCCAATTTTCAAAATTGAATAGCATAAGATACAAGATATTTGTCTATAAATGAGTTCGACCCGAATCTGTATCTGAATTTGATCGGATATTTATGCACATTGGAATCCGAATATGATCGGATACCATTTATTAAATCCCAACCTGATCAATTTTTTTTCCATATCTAATATTTTTAGATCGATTTGGCCGATTCAAATCGAATATGTTGACATCCCTACCAACCAGGCTCCCCACCTATGACCGTGGCTGACGCTGGCCCTGCATAATCAAGCCACTCCTTCCCGTGATAATGCGGGAGTCCTATCACCCAGACGACTTTTGTGGTGGTGTTGTCGATCTCAGCCACAATGGCAACAGGGTAGGCCTTAAATTAGCCGATGATAAAGATCACTGAGCCTGGTACTCCTCTATAACATGACAATACCCAATTACAATTTTAAAATTAAAACTATTAATGTGTGTGTGTGTGTGTGCATATATATATATATATATATATATATATATATATATATATATATATATATATATATATATATATATACTGAAAAATCTGTGTCAAATTATAAAAATTCTCAAATCAATATATGGTACTTTTTGTCATGAAGAAAGTACGTAGTTGAGCAAGGACTTCTGAAATGCTGTGTTTGGAATGATAACGAATTGGAAAATCAGGTGTGCAAGCAACTTTGCAACGTTTACATGCGTGCTTTACACAGAGAGATTTGTTGGAACTTTTAACTGTGTTCCCTTTTTGACGGAACATGTTCTCTCCCTCATTCTCCCTCTAGGAGCATTCGTAAGTTATTTAACTACATTTCAAATAATAAAAACATTGGTAGCCATAGCCTCCGCATTATTATACTACAGCAAAGGATTAAGGGCCCGATGGATGCATGGCATGTATGATGTGGAAAGAATCAGTGGGAACCTAGCGTTCATCATCAGGTCACGTCCAGGACCCACTCCAGTCTGGTCTAGCTGCTAATTTGGGTCAATAATGTAGCTTCTTGGCCCGCTTGAATTTGAGTGTAGTGGGCAGTTAGATAGATGATGAAAAGAAGTGTTATAATTCTTTTGGTTGTGGTCAGGAAGGACAAATTAATGGTCAGTGATTTTCGAATTAGCTCAATTGTTTTTAACTCTCACGAGCATGATGTAGAGACGTAGGATGCTTTTGCTTTGCTGCTCGTAAAATAGGTAAAAGAAAGGAATAGGCGGCCGCTGTAAAGGGACACGGGTTTTCTGTTCTCGTGAGTGAATGACCAATATTTATGTTTAATTCAGTGACAAGATCATAAGATGGAGACAAATATCGTTTTTTTAAAGGGTGGGGTTTTATTTTATTTGTTTTTGGGGGTTGGGAAGAAAAATATGATAAATTTTGCTATAAATTCAAAAATCACATAAATTAGGAAAAATTAAATAAATAAGAACTAACAAAACAACATAAAAAAGTAAGTAGAAAAGTAACAAATAAAAATTATCAAATGGAAGCAACTAGTTTGGCATTAAACAGCATGAAAAGGGGAAAAACAAAAAAAAAAGTTCTTTTTGCATCTTTTCTTTTCTGACAATTTTTTTTTTAAAAAGCGTGTTTTGTCCCTTTTTTAAGAGACTTATTTTAGAAAAAAACAAGTTTTTTGTGACTATGCAAGATTACTAGCTTATCCATCTAACTGATCCAGATGCTATGTAATTTGATTAAGAGACCTGATTATATACTTTGAAAGTTTTTTAAGGAAAAAGATGGAGTCCTGACGGACACCGTGCACGAAAGCATTCTAAAACCAGACAGGTTCCCGAATCCTACCTCAAAAAATGAAGACCTAACTGATGTTCACGCGAAACTTTTGAAAAACAATTAAGAAAAGGGCAATGTGTATCAACATAAAGATGAGAAGAGGACAGCCATGCTGGGAATTTGGCCATCTATTGGTACAGCAAAGGTTGCGTGCGCCGTTTTTCTAACTAAAAAAAAGAAAGAGTGTGTCTTTTGTAGTTATTTCACCTTTTTTATTTTCATTTTTATTATATCTAAAAACTTGTCTTTTTCTGTGAACAAAGGTTACTTTTATCATTAACCATGCTTACACATGAAATTTCGTGCACCAGAATGGTGCATATAACCAGCTTTGCTATTAGTAAGGATATTAAAAGATGGAAGAGGAACTCACCCGTTAATTTTGTGCCTTCTGTAGTTAATTGGTTGCCAAGAGAAGGGCCGCATCGATTGAAGGAGACTGCTTCAGTTTTGAGACTATATCATGATATCAATGGCTTGATAGCTGAGGGTACAAGAGGACAAACTCTTCTACAGGCATAGCCATGATGCCAAAATCTAAGGTTGCATTTGATAGCCTCAGATTTTCAGGTTGAAAGGATCATCAGCTTAAACAAATTGAGGATCTCAGTAATGTGGATCTTAAATCCACGTTACATATAAAAAGCTGCAGATTTAAGGTCGGACTTGAGGCGTGGGGTAGGGTCCGTGGTGAGACAAACACAGCCTAAAGGATTTATCCTTAGGTGTTGACGTGTTGTGGTTGAGGATTGATTATTATATGATGCTAACTTTGAATAGCAACACGCCAAGGTGGAAATATTTAGAGAAGCTTCAATCAGTTATCCTTTGTTTGCAAGATGAAAATGACAAAGAGGGATTTAACACGCACTGTTCTTCATGGAAGACCCATCTTTCGACCTTCAAGTGGGTAGTGCACCTTTGATCGATATTTATACATCTTTATCTTACAATGTTCAATCAACGGATTTTTCTTCTTCCGGAAGATCATAATTATGAAGAAGATTTTGCCCCAAATTTGTCTTGTTGATTTGTTTTTATGCCAGATTTCCAAGCTTGCATCGTCACGTTATCACGAGTTTCAAAAACGGCAACCCGGATTTCAATAAAAACGGAATTACATAATTTTATAAATAAAATTGTTATTTTTTATAAAATAAAATTTGTGTTATCAAACAAAGAATTTTTTATTCTGCAATTGTAGATTCATTCTAGAATGAAAATTCCAAAAATTGTGATTCCATAATTTCAAAATTTTGGAATTTTTTCATCTCTTTTTAGGATGCAAGTTACTAAAGTGCTAATTCATCAATTCTAGAATTTTATTAATTCTTGCTTTACCAAACACGTCATTTTTCATTTTGCAATCAAAATTTCTTACTTTTAAACGTAAAGGAATCAAAATTCAAGGTCGGACCAGGTTCTAAATTATTATGTATACGCGGTAGTAGATCTGCAACCGGACAAAAGAACTGAGATTGTACAGATTCAAACTAGATAATAGCCTGCATCTGTTGCGTGAGAAACACGTCCTCCAATACTAAACGGCAGTAAAGTTTGAAGTCCAAGCTTATCCAGTCGAGTTTGAGAAAAACTTGTTCATAAGATGAAATATATATGTAGCGTCCATGTTTTAGCTTCGAGAGGTCACTTTTTTACTATTTGCATGATGAAATGCGTGACTAAATAGACACTAGATGATCCTCTAATCCAACCAAGTGGCAAGTTATAAATATAAACATTAACGTACTGCTTTAGGAAACTTAGTCATTGCATGCAAATTAATTCACTTGGTCCATGGGGTTACATTTGGCAACAGTAACAGATTATTATTGTTCCATGAATATTATTATAAGGGTGATTTCATGAACAGTAGTAAATTGTTCTTATTATCAAACAGCCCCTTAGAATGTTAAGATAATTCCTCGCTTGTGGTCGAGGTAATTTTATGCATTGTTACTGAACCACAACTAATTACAGCTCCTAAATTATTGAAGCACATGATGCGTGATAGTTTCTGTACAGATCCGCTACGAGAAAATTATAAATTAGCTGCTCAATTATGTCTTCAGAAAGAGGTACCTAATTTTTCAAAATTTATAAATAACCACTCAAGTTTACAAAATTGTTCACAAACACACTGCATGACAAGCATTTTCCAACGTTAGGGTTTTTGAGAATTCATTTATATTTTATTGGTCAGTTGACTATTTAGCCCTTCTTCAAAGTGTAGAAAAAAAGCACAGAGAGAGAGAGAGAGATGTGAAAATGTGAGTAATGGAGACTTGAGAAAATGAGATTTGAGACTTTTTTTTTGGAGCAATTATCTTTTTCATTAGATGAAAAATTGGGATAACTTAATATTTACCGCATCTGAATGGTGCGTTTGCGGATTATTTTGTAAATTCAGATGTGTGTTTGTAAGTTCCCAAATTTTAACTGGTTATCCATAAATAGTCCAAAGTTGAGCAGTTGTCTGTAAATTTCTCATTACTTAATGATGAAATCGTAAGTCATGATCAACGATCTTATCATGTGGCCAGGGTTGATGTTGGTAGCCGAGCAAAGCTGACTAAGAGCTTGTGGATTACAACTAAGCCTGGTTCTGCGGGGTCATGTCTATCAGGTCTAGTTCCTTGTCATTTGGGTTAGGTTGCACGCGTGGAACCTAACCTACTTAAGGAGGCGGCCTTAAGGTCAAGGCCAGGCTTAAGGCTAGCTCGCAGCGTCCTAGTTCAGAACCCATTGACACCCTAGCTTACCAACAAAATAATCAATTTCTTCATCCTCTCACGTCAATGAATTTACTTGCTTGTGACATAATCAATATAAAAAGCAGAAACAAATTGTAAATGCTGATCGTGAAAATATGTTCACGTATAAAGTGTGAGTGATGTATTTTTAGTTTCCAATGACTGTCAAATATTGGTTTTCAGAAGGGGGAAAATAAATCAAGATCATTATGCTTGGAAGCAGGAAATTAATTAAAATGGCAATTTATGCGGTCACCTGTGTTTTAGATGCAATTAACATTTAGGTTGTTGGTCAAAGTCAAAATTCAAATTTGGCTTCTATGGGATATTTAATTTGGTAGTGGATTCAAATCTACTAAAAGTTGAAGTTTAGTGGTACCTAGGCATTTTCCAAATAATGGAAAGGTGGGCACTATAAAAGAGAATTGGTACATAGTTAAACCTAAATATAGTTAGTGTACTATGTAAGTGGAGTTAGTATGTTATATTACAGATGGGGAAGCATGTATTTTAACATTAAGTTCATTCAGATAGAGTCTACAAATTGCAATTCAGATCATTTTGGGAAGAACCATTGTCACGTTAATTAGGAAAATTCTTGCAGTTGTTGACGATGGAAGAGAAAAAAAAAATTAATAGTTGAAATAATGTTTGTAAACTAGAAGCGTGCAGAAAAGTGACCATAAGTTCCAGATTGCTCATTGTGAATCAATCCAATTATTGGCGTTAGAAAAATTACTAGAAAAGTCAATGTTTTAGGTTTTCTTTCTCTCCTTTGAGCTGTTAGCTTGATTATAGTGGTATATAGCATGACGTAAGTTTCTTGGAGTTTAGAAACCAACGTTGTGTTTCCCATCTTCCTTTCTAATTTTCAAATAGGGATTCCAATGGATGGGATTCAAATCAGGGATACCCTTAACCATGTCCACTTTTTTGGATATCAACATATTTGGATTCAAATATGAACAAATAAGTGCCATATTTCGAATCTAAATCTAAAATCCGATTTCACAATACAAATCCAATCCGAATCTAATTTTTACAGTCATATACGAATCTGGTCAATTTTCAAAATGTAAAAGCATTCAATATAAGATAATTATTTAAAGCTCATTATTCTAATCCAAATCCAAACAGTTCAGGTATTTATGTATATCCGAATCTGAATCTAATCGGATGTCATTTTTTCAATATGAATCTGATTTGATTTCTTAATGGGACTTTTTTTTTTTTCACATCTGATTTTTCGGGAATGATTCGACCAGATATGGGATCCAAATCGGATAGATTGACAACCCTATTTTCAAAGACTAAGCAGGTTTGGCAAATCACTATAGATAGATAGCAAGAAGTTGAGAAGTGAAAGTAATCATTCAAAGGTCATAAAGGATGTCAATCAGGAAGCTTGTCCATTGTGCAGTTATGAATGATGCTATAAATAATAAGCACAAAAGAAGAGGTGATTTGAATAACCAATATGTACCCTAAAGAAAGAGTAATTAATCGCAACTGGGAAGGTTCAAATGCTCTGCCAAACTTGAGAAGCATTTGAGAAAAATCTTATAGTTTGAAAGAAGATGTGAACTTCGCCTACTATTCCAGCTCAGTCATCCTTGCTTTAGAAATAAAAACAAAGCCTAGGCAAGTCTGCCAATTGGAGCCATACCAATCAAGTCAAAGAAGAAAAGCATGAGATGAGAAAGCTGGCTCACAAAGGGAAAGCTATGTGGAAGAAATCCTATTGGTCAAGTAGATTGTGGATAAAGATAGCAATGGTACTTACTGTAAAGATGTTGCTATATCTAATTGTTTATGAAATGGGAAATAGATAAATAAGATGTAAACTCGAGAGGTTGTACACATTAGGAGCTTAATTAATAAATTAAGCGATTAATATTTTTGCTGGGGTGGGTTGAGCAGCCAGATAATTTTTAGTACTTCATTTGTACTAAGGTGAACTATATTTTGAAAACCATGCACCTTTGGCCTCTCTTTTTTTTGCGCTTCTTCTGATTTCCCATTATCTTGATGGATTTATTAATGGCTCCAATAGTTGTCAACCTCAAACGTTTCATAGAAAAGTAAGGGAACTGAACCATTAGGGAGGTTCATCTACTTGTGCTTTGAGACCAAGTTTTCTTGCTGAGTTGGATAATTTCTTCTCTGACATAATGCACTCATTCATAGATTGTCCATCTTCGGACTTCATAATGATGTTTGGTGCACTATAAGAGATGCCTATGTTGTGTAATCTTGTGCCCGTGTTATGCATCTAAAGGAGCAATTTTAGTGTCTCCAAAAAGAGCAAATATTTAAATGATTCAATTCAAATGCCTAGTCTATTACTCATCAACTAAATGTGGATGGTGAACTTATTTTAGTCAAAGATGTTGTTCCTTATAACCTTCAAGGCTCCTAAGGGAGGAGTATGACATCTTGTGCATACTTGTCCCTACACAATTGAGATTTAGACTTCTCGTCAATGAAGCATTTATTGGAGGACATAAAATTTACGATGTCCAACCAAAAGTCAGAAGTCCTTGGCGAAGGAAGTTATCAAGAAAGTATCGGCTGATTTCATAGAACAAGCTGTGCCAGAGGCTATTATCAAAGTAATTGACAAAATCAAACTCTATAAAAGAAAATTAGTGACACAAGTAAAATGTCAGCAAGAGTCATGTTAACAACAGTAAAAGTATATACTACTGTGGGACGAAACGTCAATAAAATGATGTCAGTGGAGGTAATACTGAATTCGATGAAATGGCAGTGTTCATATATCTTGAATGGCATTCTGGTGAACTTCATTGAAAATGTTTTTTGTTACACAATCTTGTGTCAGTGATAATAGATTACTATGTGTGCAAATTTTTATCGACATTTAAGGATTAGTAACAACACTTCTTTGTAGGCATTCAGCTGGACATTAATTAAAATATTTCTTTACTGACATTTGGCCTGCCTTCAGTAAAAATAAAGTTATTGACATTTTTTTGCACAAGTAAAAGTTTACTTTGTTATAATTTTTGATAATTATATATTCCAATTTTGGGAAAAATTACATGATGCTAAAAATTCTACAACCACTAGAAAAATGACAACTCCAAAGATGAATACACTCAACACATTGTTTGAATTTTAATTAAGAAAGCATAGATAGTGGTTAGAGAGCATAACTATTAAATGACATCTTAATTTTAAAATTGAACTACAGTCATTGATAGTGCAACTAATCCACGATCCACCTTCCAACTCATCTATACACATCAAGAGACATATGAATGTCTTGATCACAGCCATCGCAGCATCCAACCCATCATCCTGTGCACCATCATTACCTACTTGAGGTATCTTATCTGCTTCTACTCGCAACTCTGCTTGTTTATCTTGAATTTTCTTGAGTTGTTGAAAGCAAAAATAAAACTATTGAGACAAAAAGGACAACAACTTGATGAAAGAGTTTAAGAAGATTGAAGAAAAATGTGATTACCTTCGCATTCAGATCAACTAATACTTGCACTCTAGTTTTGATCTCTTCATCCTTTTCCATGAAAGAAGCACCACATGTATTAGCAACTTCCATCTTTAGTTGTCAATGTTTAGCCTCAAAAGCTGAAACAGCTGCTTTGCAATGCATTACAACATCTTTAACTTTGTTTTCCATCTATTGCACCACACACAACTTGAAACGACTAGGAGTAGGGGCGGGGTTATGCACATATAAAACTAAGTAAAAGAACAACAATGAGAGACCCATAGTACATAGAAATCACACTATTTAGCATCTACATTTTATGGCTTAGAGTCATCAATCCTAATTCCAAATATTGGCAAAAAGAAACATATGGATACATTTTAGTAGGCAGGCAATTGTTTAAAGATGCTCCAACATAGATAAGCTCTCATGTAGTCCCACAAATAGGTTTGAATGGTCTCTCAAAGACCGTGAACTTCCAAGTCTCCTTTTGCCCTGCTTGGTTCGACAAAAGATGTCCCTGCCAAAAGTGGACTGTTCTTATAATACATAATTTCTTTTATGCAACTTGTTTGTCGCCCTTTTTCCTAGACTTGACTTGACTTAAGTAGGCTCGGAGGGTTTGACTCTCATTCTACCATTGTGTGATTGGAAGAGCGACAAACAAAAGAAAACTATACCACTGCAAAATTTCATATGGCCAGCGTTAATTCAATTCTTATGGGCGCGATTCACGGTATAAGCCAAACATAGATACACAATTGGTCAAAAAGAAAAAGACCCTTTGTAAAATTAATTATATATATATATATATATATATATACACACACACACAATTTGGTAAAAAAAAATTAGACTCTTTGTAAAATTAATTATATATATATATATATATATATATATATATATATATATATATATATATATATATATATATATATAGGAACATGTATAAAATAAATAAATAGATGGAGCCAACTCAGCAAGTAAATATATCATATGGGGCTGTGTGGGCAGTTGTCACACCCCGACCTTTTGACACTCAAACATTTTTTTTTTTCTAAACATAAAGCATCGAGGCGTGACTACACTACAATTCAAAAGGACGATGAGCCAAGCAGTTCAAACAATGGGGCTAGCTTTCATTAATGCAATCCTTTCAGTTCATACAAAATCACACATATGTGTAACAAAAATGCCCCAACTGTATAATTGATGCCTAACAAAAACAAGACATCAATAAAACCAAAATAAGACGCGCCGGCACTACAAAAAGACCCAAAACCTCCCCAGTAAGAAGTGAGTGAAGCCATCTGCTCAACCTGCTGCCCCGGGTCCGCCAAAACCTGAAAAGGAAACAACTGAAGGCTTAGCCTTCGCAGTATGGCAAGAAGCCAGGAAAATACCAAAAGAATAAGGTAATAGGTTTTATTGGAAGATATCTTTTTACCTTTCCCAAGTATACGAGGCAAACCTTTTGCAAGGAGAGGCGAAAAAAAAAAAAGAAGAATCTTCTTTTTTGTTTTTGTTTTTCTATAAATTACAGACCCGGGCCCCTCTATGAGATTTAACTTGATCATGATTGACTTGAAACTGAAATTGGAGCAGTATGTTCAAATAAAATCCAATCTCAGCCAATGGTTTCTTTAAAGTAAATGTTATTAAAAATAATAAATCTGACATAGCTGCGTATGAATTTGATAAAGAAAATATTAATTCCATTCGGACATGAACAACTTCTTGTCTATGTCACAATGGTAAGGGTACGGGGGTACGGGTACGGCATTTTTTAAAATCATGGTACGGGTACGGCGACTATTATATATAAAAAATAGTTATTATATATAATTAAACCATAATTATTATATATAATTAAACCACAAGTAACTTAAAATCATGATTTTTTTAAGTTATAATGACACTTCTTATGTTAAAGTAAAAAAAAAATAAAAAAAAATCAAAAACAAGTATTTTTTTGTGTTTTTTTGTTAAAATAATGTTTGGATCTGGATCCGACCCGGATCCAGATCCGGGCCGTACCGGTACCGTACCGGTACCATACCGCCGTACCGGTACCCGTACCCCCGTACCGGTACGTGGTACGCCACCAAACATGGCTTAGAGCTGTTAAAGGGACAATTACTTGAACCCACCAGGGAGCAAGATTGCCCTAGAAAAAAAAGGTTTCTGCTAACTAAACCATCTAAAATACAGTAGTAGGGCTTTATGCAAAACAATAAAATATTGAGAAAATTAGTAGTAGCAAGCTAAAAGATGGAAGAACATATTCAAATGTCGTTCAAGATTGATGTTAGAAGCCTTTTTTTTTTTTAACCATAAAAAGGAAGAAAATAATAGGAAAACTTTAAACTGAATGCCTAACTGCTAAACACCATGTAATGTGATTCATAAACCTACTATGTATGAAAATTGCTAATTGTGTTCTTCTACAAGTAAACAGCTGAAATGCCTGTCAATTAAACTTGTAGATGGAAGAATAAAGTAAAAAGCAGTTGAAAATATTCTCTTACGTGGAAATCAAATATGTCTAACATTTCTTGCAATAACATATTCAATTCATCAACCAATGGTTGTGGCCACATCCATCTCACATGTACTTGGAATTGTTGATCTAAAGATGAACAATGATTAAAAAATATATGTTTGCTTCATACACATCGAAGGTGCCAAATTACATAAACCTGCAAAACGAGTCATATACTATAAGATAAGCTCTGGAATATGCTAAATTTGATTTTTGCTAAACCAAGTTGTGTAAACTCTTCCATGCAAAACCATTTGGTGTTTCAGCACTGCTTCGTAAACTCATTTTTGACAATATGAAATATACTAGTAAGACTTGTTTGCAAATCTCTCTCAAGTCTTCAATTGACCTCCTATCTATATGCATCCAATTCAAAAGTTAGCAGGGATGAAACTAGGTATTTTGTATAGGAGCTTCTCACCATGTCCTCCCAATTTTTGCTCTTTATGCATCATTTGGCCTACGTACATAATGAGTTTATTAAGGTGAGAAACCACATAGGTTTGGAGTAGTACATCTTCTTTTAATGTGATTGCTTTAAAAAATTGAAGAATGATATTCTTCACGTTCCTCTCATTACTAGGAAATTTCTGCCAGTCAAAAAATTTATTAAAGACAAGAATGTTGTTTTAGAATTTGGTTCAAGCTAATGCAAAACAAAAGATGCCAAAACTTAGAGGTATATGTATTGGTAAAAGTGAAATTTGCACCCTTATTTTACACTCATAGGGAAGAGATCTAGTCAAACAACATTGCATAATCAGTTGGGTCATGCTAGGCTAGAAATAGTGGACAACATTATTGAAAATTTTCATACATTGTTTGTTGATTGTTCTTATTAATACTTGTGCTTCTTGTGAGTATTGAAAACTTAATAAGATTGTCTTATGAACAAATTGATTATAGCAAGCTTGAGCATCTTAAAATTGTTTATTCTTACATGTAGGGTCTAGTCCCTGTCTTAAGCACGAGTGGCCATCAATAATTTGTTACTTTGTGGATGTATTTTATAGTATATATTAGCTAGTTGTTTTTTCTAGAGTAGAAACTTAATCTTCTTTAAATTTTCTATCCAAAAGATTGAAGTAATAGTATAGAATCAGCGTTGTAAGAAAATAACATTTATATTGATGGATAAGGGGAATTGAAATCTATGGACCCTTTAAGAAAGTGTGATTCAAACATAGATACGTTTGTGCTCACAATCAAGAGTAGAATAGAGTTTCAAAACATAAACATTAGGCAATAGGGATCGACATTGGTCTTCTTGTAGTGTCTCATGGTAAGCTTCTCATGCAATTTTGGTCCTTGGCCTTTCACATTGGTACATATTAAGTAAAACTATTGCCCTCCATGCCTCTTCAACACAAGAATCCTCTTATGGTCTTGTTTTGAAAAGGAACCTAGTTACAAGTTCCTAAAGGCATTGACTGCTTTTGTTTGAATTGGACTATCAATCAAAAACACTTTTTAATATGATCTAGCAAGGATCATTATCGATACATCTCTATGGACCTATTTAGTTTAAAATTTTATATCTCATGATGTTCTTATGATCTTTGCATACATTTTGTGTAATTGGACACGAGGGACATCCTTACTAAATCAGAGAAACTGTAACGTTACTTATTTTGGGCAGGTCGGGTTGAAGCCGTTCCAGACCCGACCCGAATCCACCCGCGTGGGACCCCGACACCTCTTCTCCCTCGTCTTCCCATTTTCTCCCTCACCTTTCACAGAACCTCCCTCTTCTTTCTTCTCTAGTCTCTCGCTGATTCTTGCGACAAAGAAGCAGGCAGTGGAAGAGGTGAAGAGCGGTGGCGGTGGCGCTCAGTTGACCCTCCCGACTTCTCTCTGCCTCCTCCTTCCTCTTCCTTCCTCCTTCTTATCCTCTTCCCTCTCTCATTGTTTATGTCGTCTCTCCCTCTATCCCATTTTGTTTTTGTCGAGTCTCTACTGCACGCACTCTCCCTTCTCTGTCTGTCTCTCCCCTCTATCCAAACCCATTCTGCTCGACCTTCACTCCCTGTTTGCATGACCTCCCTAGTCCCTCCTGCGCAACCCTCTCCCCTCTCTGTCAGTGCTTTCTCCCTGCCCACTCTCGTGTCTCTTTGCTCATGTCTTCCTTTGCATTCTCTCTCACTCTCTTTGCCCATGCTCTCTCTACTCGAGCCCCTCAACCGAACTCTTTTTGCATTCTCTCTCTCTTGTGCTAGCCCCTTCTTCCTCGTCTGAACCTTTCATTTCCCTCTTTTTGATTGTCCATAGCTGTTTCCCCCTTTTCATGTGTTGTCTCCCTCACTCTCATCCTCTCGTGTACTCTCACAACGTCTCTCACCCTCAGCTGAACCTCATTCTCATGGCCGACTGCCTTTTTATAGCGGCAAACTCCTGTTTTGACATTTTTTACTAAATCTCATCCTATTTATTGTTGTTTGGTCGGCTTGCAACTTGGGGATGTGTTCTTCCCCTCATAGTAATGAATAAAAGGCATTGGTGGTGGCAGCATTGTATGATTTTTGCCGCTAAGGGAGCATTGAATAGTTGAGGTGGCTGTCGGGAACACTACGACAGTTTGGACTCTAAGATTGGGGTGAGCGAGACCTAATCAAGCCTAAATTGTCGAATATTTGTTGTTGGAGCATGTATAATTATTATTTGTGCATGCTAGACTTGAGATTTGATGTAGTTGAATGCATGCTAGCAATGTCACTATTTTGGAGAAAGTCTAGGACTATTTTGAGAAGGACGAAGATCTCCGTGTATAATTATATTTTTAGCATGTTGAGTTAATATTCAAAGCAATTAGGAAGCATAGTAGAAATTGTGATGATGTGGATAAGGTTTAGAACCGTGTTAGCGAACTCGTGAATTATGTTTTGGTTGATGTGCATATACGTCGTATGTTGGGGATCTTAATTGAGGCGTAGACGCCTCAGCTAAGGAAGCAAGTGAGAAACCAGATTAGTGATTGATTCAAATCAAAAGCGCGGAGCTTAAACCATTTGGTGACAGCCTCAAGGAGCTAGGGGTGACCTATTGGAGGGGTTTGGGGGTCGACACTACCCGTCGACACATTCTTGAGGCGATGACCTATGCCTCAATTATTGTGTTTTATACTTGTATAGATTGTAAAACTGAACAAGTAGAGAATTTATTCACTGATACACCGGGGAATTTATTCACTGATACACCGGGCACGTCCAGTAGACCTTGAGCGACCAGATCTGAAGCTCAAGGTGTTTTTTTTGTATTTTGGCGACGTGCAACAAGTATGGCGACAATTCAGGCAAATTCCTGCTTGGGGCCAACTTTTGAATGTGTGTTTACTTGGTTGTGATGTGATTGATTGAATGTATGCATGAAAATTGAATACTTATGTGACTAGTTTTGTTTTAAAAATCACTACGCAATTGCATTTGCATGCTAGAAATGATAACTCCTTAGGACATATGAGGTGGGGTATCAAGTCGAGTATCACATTGACCTCGATTGTGCTTTAGAAAGCATCCTAGAATGATAACTGCATAGGATAGCTACAAGGCAATCACAGATCAAGACCAGTCTCTGTGGTTTGGCTAAGTTTTAAAAGATGTGATTGTTGTATTTGATTAATGTGAATGTTGTGGTATGTTGCATATGCATTGCCATGGTGAAATAATGCAATTGAATATTGAAGGGTAGTTGTACCCGTATTGTTATGACGGTTAGCTAAGAATATTAATTATGTGTATAGCCCTCGTGTGGACACAATTGGAGGTATGGATGCACTTGTGAACTGAACAAACCTCATGAGCTAGTCGGTCATTTTGTGAATGTGCTTTCGTAATGATAAGTAAGAAAGAATAAGAGATGAGAGGCCAATGGGTTGTAGCAATGTGTTTGGGAGTTGTCCTGCCTTCGCCACTGGTCTCGCTTGTTCGGAGTGCAAGCGGTGCAAGGCCTCAGGGTATTGTTGTGTGATGTGCTTGGAACATTGGGCACCTGTCTTTCCAAACTGCGTGTCCTAGGGAAGGCTAAGTATCTCTTCTTGAAATTCATGCATCCATAAACAAGTGCTCTTCCGCTGCAGCGTGGATGCATCCATATCGTTTTGGGCCACCACGGGGGTTGTCTCCCAACTGTAAGCTGCACGGTGTGCATGTGCCTGTATTTGCATCTACAGGAACTGTCAATTCACTAAAGTTAATGTAAATGAAAAGAAGGTGAATGTGAATCATATGTATGTGACTGAAGTGAATATGCATGAAGTGAATGTGATTATGAAATATGTTGTTTGTGACCATTGAGTGGTCTTTGCATGTCGTGTTATATATGAGGAGCCTACTTGTCAAGTCATGTGACTGCATGCCCTATCACAACATGATGGTAATTTGCTTTCATAATTGTTATATTTTGTATTTGAGTCCTTACCTTAGAGGGTTAGGGATTTATCTGTTTGTTGTCATACTGCAAAAGCTAAGCCTTCAGTTGACTTTTTTTTTCAAGTTTTAGCGGACTTAATGCAGCAGGTTGATCAGATGGCTCTACTCACATCCTACTGGGGAGGTTTTGAGTCAATTGTAGTGCCGGCGCATCTTGTTTTGGTCTTATGATGCCTTCTTTTTGTTAGGCATCAATGTCATGGTTTTGGGGCATTTTTGTCATATGTGTTATTGAGAAATGTGAAGTAATTTTCTATAAACAAAATTGATTATATAATGGAAAGTTTGCCCCATTATTTTGAATTGCATGACACATTTCCTTTCGAATTATTGAGTCGTCGCACCTCAATGTTTTATGTTTTAACAAAAAAATTTTATTTGGGGGTCAAAGGGTTGGAGTGTGACAGAAACAAGGTGAGACTAAGGATCTAATTGCAACTATCATAAAGAATTGCCACCTTCTAATGGGAAGAATTGTAACAAATGCAAAATTAATGAATCTTGGTGTGATTAGAGAGTTGACTCTATATGCAGGCCTAATCTACATCAAAATTTTCATCATGTAGTGCATAGTGACTTTTTTTTTGGGTAATTTGTAGTGAGGTATAATGTGGAGGTTATGCAAGTTATGAAGATTCATGCATGGCTGTGAGTAGACCATTACTTTGAAATTTAAGTTAAATATGAACCCTATTAAGATAATCCCTAGGCTCATCCATTCAGTGAAATAAAATGGTATAAGGTTTCCCACCATTATAGATACCCATGCATATCATGTTTATATATGTGAGTAGAATATTTTTGCAATAAGAGATATTTTTAGATGCCACTGTTTCTTGAGGAATGTTTTTCTTTGTGTGCATAAAAGTCCCCCACGTTTCCCTGAATATGTATAAAGGATATAACCCTTAGGGCAGCAATGCGTGGGGTGGTGTGGGCCATTGCCCACACCAGCCAATACCAGTCCTTGAAAAAGTTTATTATGAGGGATCTAGACCTGTTTCAGCCAAACATATTGCCCATACCAAAGTCACGTCGATGCCAAACCTACTAGGGAACGTCCTGCTTATCCAACACGATTTTTTATTTTTTTATTTTTTTGAATTTTCATATCTTAAAAATCATGATAAATTTAATTCAAGCCACCATGTAATAAGGCTGTTTCGGAAATGCAAATGAGGACGTGAAACTTATGAATGGAATTTCGGAAGATGCTGCTCCTCTCATACTTTTCTTGTATTAATGTATGCTTAGGAAGACGTACGTTTTTTAGCAATTTGGCCTCGCACACTTGAGTGCATATGCGCGTGTTATTTTGTTTATTTACTGAGGATGACGATCGAGGGGCATGTCATGAACAGTGTGTTACGTTGGCCAAAGAAGCGCCTACATTCAATTTGGGCGATAGTGTCTCGTCTAAGACTAGACTAGGTTGAAATAACATCTAGTCCAATCTGCGTTGTACACACAATATATGCATTTAAGTAAAGTAGCTGACATTAGTTATTAACTTTGGCATCTCATTCCATGAGCTAATTAATTATTTTGTTGTTATGCAGGTTGTAGTGTCTAGATATGGGGAGAAAAAGTTGACATGAAAACGAAATGTGGTAGCCAACTAGGCTAGCATAGGCAAATGCGTTGCCATAATATTTAATTAATTTGTGAAGAAAGCCCACCGTGCTCCTTAAGAGGAATTTCAACGAAACTCCATATTTTATCATTCTACGTGAATGAAATTTTTGGTATTTGTCATTCAGTGTAAGCATTTAATAATATTTTTCTCAACGCATTATCTTGGTCACAACAAGTTCATTTATGCTTGTCTCTTTCTATTTATTTTGTCTCCTAAGGCTAATTTTGTCATTTTTCTAGCTACTTAGTCAACTGTAGACCGTTTTTATTTTCTTTTTAATCTGAATCAGATGCGATCCTTCCTTTTTTCTCACAATCTACACGGTGCTTCGCTTCATTTACTTCAAAAGTTGTATAGACCACTTTGCACTTGCTCCTCTTTACCAGATATTAACCAAAAGCAACATCAATAACTTGAACGAACGACGAAGCTAGTAACCCAAGCATTGCATGTGAAACATGAATTAACTCAAAAAAAATAATTATTGTCTTAAAATGGGAAAAGGAATATATCTCTCTCTCGCTCTCGCTCTCTAGATCTCTTGCTCTCTCTAAATGCAGCCCATCCAAAGTGAGTGTGTGAGAGGACAGAACATTTAGATGTCCATTTATATATATATATATATATATATATATATATATATATATATATATATATATATATATATATTCGTTGATGTATCCATATCGATGACTAAGAAAAAATCAAGGAGAAAAAGGAAATAGAATATTTCTATCATCTTCCATTAGTTAACAACTTTTTCTCCTTCAATTTCTCTCACTCAACTACCCATCTTGAAAAAATAAACTACAAAGATTATTCTTGATTGACCTAGCAGCTAATGGTCTGGTGCCTACCAATTTCGATATATATATATATATATATATATAGTAATTGGTAAACGCCAGTCCACTTGGGTAAAGTATAAAATTTAAACCTCTTAATTTATGTTAAAAAATGTTTTAAAGATATGGGAACCTCCTAACATGTTTATAAACATGTACTAATTTTATATAAATAAGATTTTAGTTCAAGTTATTTTTGTGAAAAAAACTGTTCTTTTATACTATCAAAATTGATATTACAAGTGTGATTCATTTTTTTTATTATTACAAAATTAACGAAGCAAAAAGTTGACTAACTAAATATATGTTTCTCACTAAATCACTCTTAAGATCATATTATAATGTTACATTGCATAAAAGGAACTTTAATTATTAATTTTGGGTCTTATTTTTGTCCCTTACCCAACTGGTCTGGCTTTACATATATACCTGACCATAGGAAACCGAAACAGCAATGGTAATCCATAGTGCTGTTCAAATCTTGAACCTCAATGTGACCCTTGTATTGGCGGAAGATACTGTATTTAAACAATACGAAGGCTTCTGGGCTCCAATAAAACTTCGCCTCAAAGTTTCATATTATTTAGAGACCAATCAATCATAGATGCAGCTTAATGCATGAATATATTTTATCCCAACTTTAATATCGTTGCTTTGGAGCCACACATAGTGCTGAACATTAATGAGTTGAACAACTCGAGCCTTGCTAGAGCTTGACACATATAAGTTTGCCATAAATTCGACTAAATTAATTGGTCGAGTTCAACACTTGGTGTCAACGCATTTACAGGTTAAATGAGTCCAGGACGAACCTAGTAGTCATGGTTCATTTCAGCTGATAATTAAGTTCAACTAAGCTCGTTCAATGTTTATATGTAAAATATGTTCCTCACTGTTGTTACAAAATTGTTTTGAATTCAACGGGCCGGTGCTTAATAATATAGTGTTCTGGAAAACGGTCCACAGATAGAAACTGAATTAAATTTGGAACAGAACAACGTAGGCTAAATTATATTTGAATGAGATATATGTGGGAATTTTATAACAAAGCTGTAGCCAATATATATACACTCATACATCTTCACAATTGCATGAGAAGCTTTATGCAATTGTTCATATACAGCTCAATCCCTAAATTTTCCTAAATGAAATATCCGGAAAAACTTACCTTGATCTCGATTAGTATGTCTTTAGTTAATTAATGTTTTTGTGTGTGAAAGCTTTTCCAAACATGATTTCTCAATATTCTTTGAAGCACCATGTAGAGAACCAAAAAATTTTTAGTTGTATGATGAATAAAGTGTAGGAATAAACATACTAATAGTTTCATGCTAAAAGTCATCCACATGATTAGGTCAATGTGATGCCTTGCATAATAGAAACATGGACGTCTATGGATACTTCACCTTCTCACAAAATCACCAAATGCAGATCTCATAGCATAAAACATTTATATCCACTTAATTAGTATGCATATTTGAGAATCTCTCTCTCCCTCTCTCTCTCTCTCTCTCTCTCTTTGTGTGTGCCAAATGCTTGGTAGCGTAACTGGTCGGGCTGGTGGTATGTAAGCCCACATCCTCAATTCAATTCTTGGATCTTGATGATATTGAGGAGTGTTGATTTTGGGTTGTGGATTGCCACTCGGACTAATGTGGATGAGCTCTCTCTCTCTCTCTCTCTCTCTCTCTCTCTCTCTCTCTCTCTCTCTCTCTCTCTCTCTCTCTCTCTCTCTCTCTCTCTGAGAGAGAGAGAGAGAGAGAGGTTGGTGATGTTCTAGAGGGTGATGTAAATCCTTTGCCATTAGAAATTAATTGTTCAATGACCATTGCAAAATTGTACCCACGCACATGTGGTCCACGCTGTTCGAAACTTAAAAGCCAGTTTTGAAATGCTTTACTTGAATGGTGTAAACATAATCCGATAAAAGTCAAAATTCAACATCTTAATATTTCAATAAGTTTGTAAGTTATAATGCACATCGAAATAATAAGCTGATCAAAGCATGTATTTATATGTTCTGAAATCCTAGACAACATTTGTACGGTTAAAGCTTTTAAATAGATTTCCATTTGTGATTTTATGTGCAATTACGTTGCACTCAGTCGTTAGTATATATTCCTCTGTGATATTAATCAATGGTAGTTGGTCTGATTGAACACCTTATTTCTTGTTCATCCCCAGTGCTTTTGACTGATGTACACGGAATGGACACGGATTTGATATACAGCACAGGGGTGAATGTTACTCCATCAACCACATATATATTTATTCTCTAATTGTTTTATTTTCCACTAGCTAGAGATTTCAGTTCCGAGGGGCATAATGCAGCTCATCAGACTGGCGGTCTGGTGAAAGTTCAATTGTCAGTTTGATTTTGTTGGTATTAATCTTATGGACTGTAAACGGTGGGCATGCGATGCTTAGTTGGCAGATACCCTGCTTCTTGCCCAGGTCTTGAAGCCACCCTGAACTCCACGAGGAGGGAAAAAAGGAAAAAAGCTTCAGTCTCTTCTTCATTGGTATTAATCCTATGGACTACAAACGGTGCGCATGCGATGCTTAGTTGACAGATATCCTGCTTTTTGCCCAGGTCCTGAAGCCACCCTGAACTCCATGAAGAGGGAAAAAGGGGAAAAGCTTCAGCCTCTTCTTCGTAGGTATTAATCCTATGGACTACAAAGGGTGCGCATGCGATGCTTAGTTGATAGATATCCTGCTTCTTTCCCAAGTCCTGAAGCCGCCCTGAACTCCATGAACAAGGAAAAAGGAGAAAAAAGTTCGGCCTCTTTGGGGTACCTCTTTCCCTGCCCCACCCCCTCCTAGCTAGAGATTCCACAGCCATTTTGCCGCTCTATCTCCATTGGAATACTTACTTTGACTATCTTGAGCTATTAGACCTATAATAAGCTCCTTCTCATTCATCCAGTCCGGCCCACAAATTAAGAAAACAAAAACTATCCATGTTGGGCAGCTACTGTAGTGCATTTTATAGTGATCATGAGTCAGTTAATGGACCCACTAGATGCATAGCCCATGATTAGAGTTAATTCCTCCACTCACAATTCTGCTGCTTGTGCCTTGTGTTGGATTAGTCAATTCCTGATCTGAAGTTGGCTGATCCAAAAAATTAATAAAAATAAATAATAATAATAATAATAAATTATGCTACTTTCCCTTAAAAAAGGCATCCTCAAAGTGTTTTAGATAACAATTACGTATACGTACCAAAAAATAATTTATTTATATTACGTTCACTTTGGTATAAATAAATGGTCTGCTGATCAGGTGAGACGAACGGAAGACCGGCCGTGATGAATGTAAGGAATGGGCTCTCCTACTGGGCTTCTTGGTGAATACAGACCAGCTAACGTTCGGTTGTTTTCTTGCATACCATCAATGAGCAATTGTCAAGCCGAAGAATATTGATCAACTTTATTTGGTTGCTCGACCTACCCTCAAGCATCTAGGGTTCGCTACAAAATAAATGCAACCAACAAACTTTTGTATTGACCAAGGTCAAATATTTCAATATATACATACAAAAATTGAAATATGCTTGTCAGATGGCTAAATACCTAAAAGTCCTATCTCAATGGACAATAAACCGTCCATAAATCGTTATTGTACCATAAATTGTAATTTATGATAGTACTTTTTAGGGGTTGAGCCAAAAAAATTTGATTGGAAAGATCGAATTAAAGTTCTTAATTTTGAGAGGGGCTAAAATAACATTTTTCAAAATTTTTATTTATGACAAGTGAAATTTTCTAAAATTTACATATAAATTAAAAAAAAAACCTTTTTGAAGCAGGGCCAGTGCCGTGGCCCCTCCTTGGCTCCGCCCCTGGTGCTTCTGTTGTATAGTGTTCTTAACAATAGTTTTTAAATATTATGCCATTCAGAGCTGGATAATTTCAAGGCCTAGACATGTATATGTATATAAAGGAAGTGAAAACAACTGGTTATCTTTGTTTGTGGTTGGATGATCATTTTTTTTTATTTTGTATCGCTAAAACCAGTCGCAAAATGTGTATTTGCAATGCCCATTTGCTTAATTATGGTTTTTAAGAATGGAACAAATCATTTGCGACGGTTTTTTGTGATACAAAATTAAAAAGCAACCATTCAACCACAGATTTAACTGCTGGATTTCAATATATATATATGTAGCATTGAATTCATTGTCTCCATTAACAACTTAAAATGGCTTACGCCTAACTCATTAATGACTAAAATTTTAGTTTTGATCTCACTGAACAGAAAAGATGGTCTTAGCAACAACACTTGTTACACCGTCACACGTATTGTCCGCGCTACGACCGCCGGAAATTCTGATCCCTTCATAATTCGGCGGCTAGCGATGCCATGGGCGTTTCGGTAACTTCCTCATGCTTGATAGAATTTGCCTCTTGCCCTGGCCCTGGAATCAGGAGATCGGAAAGAAAGAGTGGGCCCGGGATTCGGCACCGCCTTTAATTCGCATGTGACTTTACCGAAGAGGTGAGAACAGGTGAGAAAAGCAAGAGGGAGAAGAAGAAGCCCAGAAATTCCACGGCTTTGCCTCACCAATTCCATTCAGACTTTTTGACTTTGTTTCCCAATTCCGGCGAGTCAGCCTCAACTTCCACTTTGCCCATACATAATGCCTTTGCAATCTTCAGCAACGTAGTAAGATGCCATTTATGTTAGGTCGGGACTCCAGCCTAACTTTTTTCAATTCTGTGTTACGGTTCCGGTCTAGGGTTGAATTTGGAAAAAGTGAAAAAGGAATAAGAATTGCATGTACACACGACTTCGGCAATAGATAATAGATATACATGTATGGATGTATGTGGGTGAGTGGTCACCACCGCCCTTCTTCCTATACGGTTGCGAATTTGTAGATCAATTTTACTGTTCGAGTTGTTTTGACCCCACCTAATGTCATAAATGTGTTCAACGTGATCCAAAGTTTGGAAAGTGTCGACCTTTCATTACTTTTCTTAGCCTTTTCCTTTTCGTAAACAAAAATTCATGTGTTTCAGCCACTGATTTTGAACTACGGCAGATCAGACATCTAATTGAATTATATATATATATATAACATTTAATTGAATTATATATATATATATATATATATATATATATATATATATATATATATATATATATATATATATATATATATATATATATATATATATATATATATATATATATATATATATATATATATATATATATATATATATATATATATATATATATATATATATATATATATATATGTGTGTGTGTGTGTGTGTGTGAGAGAGAGAGAGAGAAAGAGAGGGAACAACGACTTTGGCTATTTAAAGACACTCAATCATCCAATTAAGACCATCCATTTAAGACAAATGTATTGTTGAGAGAAAAATAAGAAGACAAAAGAGTAAATGAATATTAGATGATAAAAATGACCATCACTTTTGTATCATTATTTTTTTTCTTAACCGTCCATTATGTTGGATCGAATGATGCAGATTAGATGGCTAGGTGATTCTAGAAAGCTAGAGTCACCATTCAATTTTCATATTATATATATGTATATATATATATATATATATATATAGAGAGAGAGAGAGAGGGAGAGAGAGAAAGAGAGAGTTGTGACAGCTTGGCCCTATTCATACTTGTGGTATGACTTTGAACAGATTAAGGGATATTAGAATTTGGTGGGGTGATGATAATATGGATTTGGGCACGTGGAAGATGGACTAGAATCGGTCAGTCTGGATGTACACGACGGGTTCAATTGGACCTGATCTCCTAATATTGAAGCTTAAGCAAAGAGCCAGTTAATGACTTGGCAAACATACTGTAATAAGGTATATGGACTATCATGAAGATGCTATTAGAATTTAAATGGAAACTTGGTGACCTATACTGAAACATACATAAAATATGAGCCATGATTTGGCAGTTATAGCAAAGAAGGGGCCTGCACTAGGAAAAAAGCATGAACAGTTTGGAAATTGTTGCTTAAGTGTGGATCTTTGAATGAAAATTTTCTCATTTATTGTGTGTGAATGACTGCTAGCTAATAACTGATTCGAGTGAGGTAGCCTAGCTGGTTGGCTGGCGGATCGGTGAGAGTCCAGCCATCAATTCAATTATTGTGGTTGTTACTTTTTTAGATTGTAAATTATGATACTGTAATTGTAAATTATGATAGTGTAATACTCTGGTTGACGGGTACTATTGATGTACCGAAGCAGCTGTAGACCCATAGATGAAAACAAAAAAGGAGATCTTCTGGCCAGTAACAAAATGAAACAAAAATTTCTCCATAGAGAAGGAGGCAAAATGAAATTTAAGTAAAAATGAGAGGTTCTTTAAAAAATTAATCAATGTGGTCCACGCAGCAACTTTTTCCACAGTTGAGTGTTCAAAGTCCCGACAGTCTCCATTTCTTTCTCCCTCTCTATCTTCCCCCCATAAAAGGGCCCATAGCGCCTGTCTCTGTTCCTTATCATTTCATCCTACGACCTTTTTCATTCCATAAGGAATTCTGATCTGAAGAGGGAAAAGACAAAGAAGAAGAAGCAAGAAGAAGAAGGAAGAAGAAGCTGGGAAGAAGAAGAAGCAGAAGAAGAAAAAGGAGAAGGAGAAAAAGAAATCCGCAAAGAGGAAAGGAAACATAAATGGGAAAGTGCAAGAAGGTGGGAGGTGTGAGACAGTATATCAGATCGAAGACTCCTCGCCTTCAATGGACTCCCGACCTCCACCGCTGCTTCGTCGAAGCTATTGACCATCTTGGTGGCCACCGCAGTATGCTATCTCTCCTTTCTTTCCCACCTCGAACGTCCTTTTTTTCTTTTCTTTGATTCTTTCTTTTTCCTCACTTAAAAACGCAGTAGATTCTAGCACCAGACATCTTCGCAATTTCATATTGACACTGACGATGACGATAACTATGAAGGTGTTGATGTTGGTACACGACGGCGATTTTGATAGCCTTCAATATTTGTTTCTTTGTGCATTTCTTCCGATATTTGAGGAAGAAATATAATTCCATAAGTATTTAGCAAGAAAATCTTCATTAGTTTTTAGAATCGAAGTAATTATTGGTGCCAAAGTTTGTCTCAGTAATTACAGGTGATTCTAACGATGATGATGTTGATTCCTTGTTATATAATTCCATAAGGAGTCAGCAAGAAAATCTTCATTATTTTTTAGGATCGAATTAATTATTTCTAGTTAAATATTCGTTATACTGCTGCCAAAGTTTGTCTTGGTAATTACAAGTGAAGCCAAAGATAATGATGTAAACTCCTTGTTTGCGATACAGAGGCAACGCCGAAGCTTGTTCTTCAGATGATGGGAGTGAAGGGATTGAAGATTTCTCATGTAAAGAGCCATCTTCAGGTGAGTGCAGAGACGACGAACACCAAACTGGTTTCCTCTCCTAAAGCATGCAACAAAACAGTGACCAGGCAAACGATCTTCAAAAGAGAAAAAAAAAAAAAAAAAGACCGTTGAAAATTAAAATTCTACCTGGTAGGAATCTGTAGTTCTCCGTAAAAACCTGACCTCTCGACTTGCCCACGCATGATAATTGGAAAAACACCAATAAATTCGAGCGGCCATCATTTTTCGGAACTGATCATTTCTTTTCTGTTCCTTTGTCCAGAAGAAGTACCTTGCTGTCTCTCCCTCTCTCTCCCTCTGGAATTAATTATTTGCCTATACGTTTTACTGACATTAATTCGATGAATTGAAGCATTTCATCAAAACTTTTGCCACTTACTCCTTTCTGTTTTTTAAATGAATGCTGGTCTTTTATTTTCTCAATTAAGTCTACTTATTTTCAGTAAAAGAATGGCCATTTATTCAGGTAGACTGTTGTGTGCGGGACATATATAACAAAACCTAGTAAAAAACTGTCAGCCACGAATTTCAATCTATGTTTGACCACCAACTGTTAAGATGCCATAACAAAAGAACTATTCATAATTACAGAAAAAAAAAACCTGCTTCCAACTGGTTTACGCATGGCCCATCTTCATTTAAGATTGTCATTTATCCTGGCTGAATTTATGGAAGTCATTGAATGTTTAGTTATGATATTGCTTGTGAACAAGAGGTAGAATGAGGTCCACCTGTGGAAACTAACACATTTTCTTCCACAGTGACATCGATTCTGTGAGTTAGTTGACGATTTCATGGTAATAATTAACGGAGAGATCTCAAAGGATAGCTACGATAATGGTGCCTGATTGCCTGTTGAGCCTTTTTGTGTGACAAGTGTCTGAAAAACTTGGATGGCATGTTTAGGCTTCAATCTATTATGTGTCTGTCTTTCAGTGATCAAAAAATTAGCCTTCATCATCTCCTAAGTCCTAAGCAATAGATGAAATGCACGGTCTGTTTGAATAGAAATGCTTATATTTAAGCGCACTATGTTAAGTGTAATTATATCCGAGGCCAAGTTCAGAAATTTTACTATTGAGAAAGGAAAAGAACCAGCTCATGCTTTTTCTGAATGAAGGAAGTTCAGTTGAATTAATAGTTTGTTTGGCTTATGCAGATGTATAGAAGCAGTAAGAATGGCATGAAGGCTGGT
Source organism: Nymphaea thermarum (assembly GCA_011799765.1). Lineage (NCBI taxonomy): Eukaryota > Viridiplantae > Streptophyta > Magnoliopsida > Nymphaeales > Nymphaeaceae > Nymphaea > Nymphaea thermarum. Next base: position 247,599 of record JAANDH010000192.1, on the reverse strand, counting down.
AAGCAGCACTACCCACCAAGATATTCTTCGTGTTTGTTAGTGGAAACATATATAGTCGACCGAAATATAATTACATAAACATTTCCTCTTTCTTTGGCTACAGAGATGCAGATCACCAAGAGGCCATTTCGCTATGATAATGGTCATGAATCTGAGTTGTCATCAGAAACCTCTCAAAGCTTCAACTTCATGCACGATTATTCTCATCATGGCTGTTCATTGAATAGGTAAGTTCTCCTGGCTTGAGTCGTCGTACATCAACAAACCTGATTGAGTTATATATGATTTTTTTGAGTTCTCCTGTTATGCAAATCTCCACGATACAGTAACAAAACACTAAATTGAGATATGATCTTAAGCAATGGCACAAAGACTATAAAGTTAACTATATAAGTTGCACCAGATCTCTGTTCCAGGACGTTGGGTGCGGTTTACTCAGCACAAAAAGAAACCCCCTACACCCCCCGAAAAAAAAAGAAAAAAAGAAAAAAAAAAGACAAACTTCACTGTATTAGCTACTTAGCATTTTCCGTGAAGTCCCCAAACTCATAAATTGAAGAATCTTCAACATCAGACTTTAAAGTTGTGCTTGATCCTTCGACATATGGTCCTTTCGTTTTTTGTTGGAAGAATTTCCCGGAAAAAAGAATATTGACGAAAAGAGTAATTATATTTCTCCGAAGTTTAAAGACCATGGATATTTTAGAATTTGTGCCGACATATTTGTGTATCCTGTTTTTTATTTTTATTGTTTACTTAGAAGAAACCACCTTCATTGTAAAACCTCCAAAGCTAATACCCTTATGCCTTAAAGTTCTAAGATGCTTCAAGGCTTTGGTGAACTTATGGTATAACTTTGAAGTGTTTGAACTGGAGTTTGATGATGGCTACCGTTTGCAGCCCAAAAGAATAATGAACTGAAATGTGACAGAGAGTTGAATCTTGAACCCTTGAATGTGAACGGGCTTGCTACCCAGTTGAACTATGCCCCGTAAAGCATACCATCATAAATTTTCTTTAAAAAACTCATAAATTTTCTTTAAAAAACTTGTGGTGCACAATTTTTCAAACCCATCATTTAAGATTTTTTTTTCTTTTTAAGTTAAATTTCCTGTCCCATTTTTCATACACCTTATTAAATTCTTTACTATTTGGGAACAGAAGATGGGAGGAGGAAAATTATGATGACTTGGTAAGCAAAAGGACGCCATGGACAGCTTTGGAGACGTTGAAAGGAAACATCAATTGCGACTATTTCAAAGGCCGTAGCAGCGGTAACAGACAAGACAAAGAAAATAACGAAGCCGAGGTATATCAAATATCTTTCTCTAGTTCTTTGCTTTCTTCAACATTACATGTTTCCAAATCCTAACAAGCAGACGAAAAATTATACTTATTCTACACGGATCTTAATGAGCCGCAACCATTGAGATCGAGTGAGGGAAACAAATTTTCTTTTCAATATTTTTGTTTCGGGTGAGTTAATCAAAGGTGTACATGCAAAGCTTGTACCTTTCTTAGTTACATTCATATATAAGTACGCAAAAGAAAAACTGGCTATTACGGTAAGCCGTCAATTTTGCAGACGGATGAAAATGGATAATAACTCAATTTACAAAGCACTTTTATAACTAATAATTTCTAATTTATTTGACTATGTTTCTCAGTCGACGCTTCAAGTTTGGTCTACATACATACAATTCGGTCTATTTTCTCTTCGCTTCCTTAAATACTATATACATACGCATACACAGACGTGCATATATATCTAAGAGTTCTATACTGTTGTGTTCAAGACATTGCTGAATGACTAAAAATTAAAAATCTGTCATTACGAAACAGCTGTCATATGAGCATTAGCAACTACTTATAATGCAGCAACAATTCATGGTGTTTTTAGCAATGATTCATGGTATTTTTAATTGCAGTTTTGTTTGTTTTTACCCATCCAGAAATATCTGGCCCATGACGACATAGAATTCTTATATATATATATATATATATATATATATATATATATATATATATATATATATATATATATGCCCCAAAATGCTTTAGTTTCTTTTCACAGTTGTAAACATATAGGTAGATGCAAAAAATTATGAGAAAAAGTCTAGATGATTTAATGTCTAATTATATGAATGGACGATGCTAAGAACATTAATTTGTATTACCTTTTAAAATTTAATGTATGTCGACCTACTATGTATGTATTTTTTTACTCTTATAATTAAATTTAGCATTTTGTATCTCTTTACACAATTGCATTTTATGAAAAAGAAGACTCGTAGTACCTGAAAGCATGATTTAAGAGAACTTCTCCGCACTCTTATTGGTAATCAGGTCGTATAATTAATTAATTTTAACTTCCAACGAAAGACAGCTGATGTTTTTGCTCAACCTGAGCTTATTCATCGTGTTTCTCATCCGTTACCATTACGAAACATGTTTCAATTTAGGATCAAATTTGATTGTTTTAACATAATATATACGAACTAGTGATTAATTTCACCTTTACAAAGAAATCTACACAAGACCAAAAACATTTAACGTATCTGATGTCTACTAGCAAACGAAATATGATGATCATACACACCACCACCATACACTTTTAGAAACAATTTTTTTTTCTGACCAAATTAACAATGGGGCTTAACTAGAAGTCCTATGGATTCATGCACCGGCTGTGGATGTGAACCAGATTTATACCAATCCAGTTACAAGGGCGGAGGCAGGTGTGGACACTGTGTGAACAGTTGCCTATACCCATAAAAAGTATTTTATTTTTATATTGATATTTCAAAGCAATTTTTCTCATTTACATATTATTGTCCTTTAAAAATTTTAAATTTATTACTCTTACTCTTGAGAAAAATGGATACTGTGCATGTCAGGAAGAACTAAAGTCGATCCTTGGAAGGCATTTGAATTTCCTTTTAATTAATTTGACGGTATTTTTTGTTTTGCCAATGGTAATTTCGTTTTTTTTAGAAGAGGGTAACATTTTAATTTTTCCCACTTAGTCTTTGCAGGGGGGCAGCTTCTTTTATGCTTTTTATTGTTTTTATTGAGTTCAATCCGCGAACCGTCAGATTCAAGTTTTATGAAACATTAACTTTGTAGTTAAAGTTTTGAAGCCCTATCTAGTGCATGGCGAAGGAAAGGAGAAGAGAAGTGATGTTGCCCTAAAGGCTTACGGGTTGGTTGTCCCGCATTCGTCGGCCTTTGCCTAACCTTTTCCACAGTCAATGGGTGCGAGCGGCAACATCAGTCCCTTGAAAACGATGGCTTCCTACTCCGATCGAAACTTAGCGAATCGGAAACTCTTCTTCCTTCTTCCATCAATCCATCGCTTTCGCCTTGCGTACTCCATTTCTACAGAAAGGACTACGTTTGTCGAGTGGCCTGTTAGGAATCAGGCAAGACTCAACACCCATCTTACCTAACTTCGCCTGTAAGAAATTCCTTTTACCGAATTTTCCATCCCTTTTCCATGTAGGGAAAACCTTGATAGGCTTTTACCTTGACGACGACCTCTCTTTTCTCCACGCATTGATGAACGTGGCTTGAACTGCAGCTTAGTTTCACTCACAAGATGGAAAGGAAAAACGATTTCTTAAGTGCATCTCTTGTTATGTCAACGGGATCGATACTTATTTTGTATATTGTTTTTTCTTTTCCCGATTCGTAAAGGTAGAATGTACGGTATATATCAAACATATGAGCCTAAGTGCCATTTCCAGGTATATAGCCATCCCAATCTATTAAATATATATAGATATATATATATGTGAAAGCAGGTAATTACCAAACCCCCTCCCCTCAATATGCTATACTTGACGATAATCATCTAGGTCATCAGTTTAAGGAGATCGAACAACACAGATATTGCAAGTATAGAAAGCAAGTTGTTCTTTTCAACCGTCCAAAAATAAAATTCCTTGTCGTTCAAAAGAATACCCTTCAAAAGATGAGAGAAAGGGAGAAAGAAAAAAAAGGAAACGAATGAAGTTTTCTTAAAGTACTTTCTTTGTCCATTTTTGTTAAAATAGATCTATATTTGTAATACAATCTCCACCGTTTGATTTCCTAAGAATTGACAGTGATCTTTCTCAATAAAGAATGGTATAAGATATATATATATATATATATATATATATATATATAGAAAATTCTATGCTAATGATATTTGAGAGATGCCTAAAATTTAAAAATTTATTATTAAAAAGACTATAAATCGTCGCGAGAGCCACCTTAAAGTATCCTCATACCATAACCCATTGCTAATGCCAATATAGAGACTATTCTTATTTGTAAATTTTGAAATTTTAGTCATTTAGGGAGGATTGAATCATATATATATATATATATATATATATATATATATATATATATATATATATATATATATATATATATATATATATATAT
>JAANDH010000192.1:172894-243065 GCA_011799765.1 Nymphaea thermarum | reverse complement strand
GCTAGAGGCGCCACCATTGAGCTCTATTTCGTCCTCATTTGTAGGCAGTGAAGCGAAGACCAAGCAAGTCGAAGCGATTGACAGGTGTGAATTGTCACTTCCAGGCTTCTGGAGAAGGGCTGGCTCCTCCTCGACGATTGATACCAGTGAAGTCATGTCCTTGTTTCCCATAATTAAATGCATGGACGGCACCAACAGCACCAGTGACGAAAGAGAGATCAACCTGGATCTGTCCATATCTATTCCTGGCTCACACTAGAACCCTGATAGAGACAAACTCTGTAAATGGCTGTCTGTACAACGTTCAGCAGAAAGGGCCTTTGTTATGGAACCGATTTACCTCGGGTGGTATATAAGATGCCCCTCTTTTTTTTTTTTTTTACCACAATAACTTGGGAATTTTCCCAGAAGTTTCCATGAATTATCGGCGTACCCTCCCTCTCTCTCTCTCTCTCTCTCTCTCTCTCTCTCTCTCTCTCTCTCTCTCTCTCTCTCTATATATATATATATATATATATATATATGTGTGTGTGTGTGTGTGTGTGTGTGTGTGTGTGTGTGGAAAAGATTGTGTACTTTGGTTATAGTCACCATTCTACTGATTTACTCTTGTAGACCCTAACGGGGGGATTGTCCCGGTGTAGAAACGAGACAATAGGCATGGGAGAAGGAGATCCGATCCTTAACTTTATTTCAAGAGGTCCGGGCCTGAGAATGACTTTTGTGCACCACCTATATATTATACACCACCTATATGTTACTATTCGCATTTATGACAATGTCAAAGGACTTCACAAACTGGTTTTGCTAAGTAAGCTATTATTTCCCTTTTGACCAGTCCAAACCCAACACAAATCATGCAATAATTTACAAAACTTTTCTTGAATGATAGACTAATTTGTAATTTTTCTCGAAAAAGAATGTGTGTGTTTGTGTGTGCGTGTGTGTGTTATAGACCATTGCAAGATATGCAATACATCATCCACACTTCAGAGCTAGTTTGCAGGTTTATCTCTTTAGGCTTGAATACATAGTTCAATTACTTCCCCTCCCTTGGTGGGACTCACATGCTCATGGTTGTGGCTTTTTTCAAGGTACAGTACTTGAACGGTTCTCTTCAAGCACTTAATTTACTACAAAAAAAAAACTCAGGTCTTTACTGACGCAGTGAGAGCCATGTAACATGTATCAGCAAAACACTGACATTTGAGAAACAACCGTCAATAAAGGTTGTCTTCAATGACATCCGCCTGTACTGGGCATGAAGTGAGTCAAATTTCAACATTGACCGACATTTTGCTAAATACATCAATATATATGTCGCATTCATTGAGAGTCCATGGAAATCACGGTGTATCTTTAGTTCACTGACGACGGCCTACTGTCAGTGTAACTCCCAACATTTTAAATGGTAATTGTTCACCTTCTTATAACCGATGCAAACTTTACGACAGAAAAAAAAAAAAAAAACACTTTAGTGACGTCTTTCCTTTGAAATCTGTAACTCTTTAACTTCATTGACCTAACGATCATTACTGAAAATCACAAATTCAGCCTATCCTTTCTCTGACATTGTTTCGTACACCAAAAAAAAAAAGTCTCTTTTACTGATGTTTGTTTTTTTACATTAGTAAACCTTTTCAGTTTCCAAGCGGGCGTCAGTGATGGGGGGCGCATGTTTAGTAACACTTTCAAGTTGGACGTCGGTGAACACTATACCCTTTCACTAACTTTCTGCTCTGGACCTCAGTAAACGTTCCAGTTTTTTGACGTTAGCTGCTCATCAGCAAATTTTCCTCCCTCACTAACGTTAGCATTCGTGTAAGAAATATTCCCACTGGCAACCGCGGTCCGCGAAGCTTGTGAATGTTCTCCCTTTGCTTTCTCCAAATCTGTCGAAACCCTTTTTTCCTCCTCCAGGAAAAACCCTTCCCCACTGTGCTGCTATCTGTTGCCTTCCCAACCGTGCTTCTGCCTCCATGAGAAGCTTTCTTTCTTGTCTTCCTTGACTGTATGCTACTGCTTGGCATTTCCATCTTCTGGTTTGATCGAGGCTATATTTTTGGCCGAAGCCACCGATCTCTCTCTCATTCGTTCCCCTTCGTTGATCCCATGGTCCAATGGAGAAGTTGAATTGTTCGCATCCTCATGAAATCCCTGATTTTGAGAGCTATAGTTCAACCTCAAGAAAGGAAGTAAGGTCACCTAAGGGCTGCCACAAAGTGAGAAGGAGAGAAAAGGTCATCGAGGGGCTGTCTTTTTGTTTCTCTCAGCTTTGAGATAGAGATAAGAGATTTGTGAAAGAAAAGGTCATCGGTCGAGGGGCTACCTGAGCCAGCCCCTATGTTTATTTTTCCAGTGGATGAGGAGGCTGGTGCATAAGTGGCAGCACTCCAACAGAGGGTTCGTGCTATATATATATATATATATATATATATATATATATATATTAGAGAGAGAGAGAGAGAGAGAGAGAGAGAGAGAGAGAGAGAGCCTCAAGTGCCTGTTCCCCAACCCAGACCGTTCGATCGGTTCGTGAATGAGAGATCGAGCGAGCATCTATCTCTTCTCTCTCGCTCGCTTGTTCTCTCGCTACATGCCCAAGATCGTTAGCCCAACTGGCGACCACGGTGAAAAGGACGACCTCCCCATCACCTGGTGAGCATGTAGTCAGCCAACGACGTCACGCTGTCTCTCTCTCGCACGCCCAAGAATGGAAGCCAACCGGCAACCACGGTTGAAACGTGAAACTCTCGACCGCCCGGCGAGAACGCAGTCGGGGGCGACCGAAGTAAACACCTTCGCTATCTCCCTCACTCTCTGTCTCTTCTCTGAAGTATCGCAAGAACTAGTCGACCGCCGGCACCGACGGTAAACCCCTTCCGCCCTCTCCCTCACTCTCTGTCTCTGTTCATCCCTTCCTCCCTGAATCGTCCGCCTGACGGCATAGCTTGACCATTGCTGCATGGCTGGCAAAACCACGACCTGTTGTTCTGGAGATCCCGTCTCTCCCTCAATCGGTCTCTTTAAACACCTTCCTCTCTCTCCATCACCTGTAGCAGCTGCTCGATGGCAGAGAGATTGGCCATCATAGAACGGCTGGAAAAACCACCGCCCGACGGTCTGCTATCGCCCCTGCATCCCCCACTCGACGGTAGACCACCTCCCGTTACCCGCATCTCACTTTCCCTCACTCAATCTCTCTCTCGCCCCTGCTTCTCCCGATTACTAATGACGCCCATTGTATGATTATCTCAAAATCATGCATTTAGCGCTACAGGTATCGTTGGCACTTCTTGAGGATCTCAGATTTGTTGAATCACATTGCTGAGGAAGAGGCAGATGCTTCCCTTCCCTCTTCGGTTTTTACTTCTTATTTCTTCTTCTCAATCGTGCACTCATTCTCAGATTTCTTGGTGCTTCTGATTGAGAACCTGCAGCAATATGAATAATGACAATTTCTTTGTTGTGTATGTATCGATTTTGCTTTCTTGGTCGCAATTTCTTGGAATGGATTGCCCACATGTCTAAGCATTATAATGAATTACTAGATAAGGAATCACACTTGGATTCCTCAACCTATGACCAAAACAAGCTATCCCATTTACCGAGCTATGCAGTTCCTTCTCATCTAAACACATTATATTACAACGTTTGCACAAATACATTGATTGATCATGACATCACAGGTGCATTGGCAAGCTCTTCTATCTGCCAGTATCATCAATGTGAATGTGGACATACAACACAAGTTTAACGTGTAACAAATTCGGGGAGACTTTTCTATGGGCGTGAAAATCATGTAAGCGACTTAATTGCATTTTTGTTAGTTGTGTAAGAAATAAAATATTGAACACTATCTAATCTTGTATATTTTTCATTGTTTAGGGTACGACGAAGTTTTGTGGACATTTTCAATGGTGTCGTAAACATGATAGTTCACATATTGTAAAAGAGGAGAATGCAAGCTTTTTTTATCAGTGGACTAAACCATGCTCGGAGAGCGATGTATGATTGTGTGCATGAACATGAAGCTAAACATGTTTGGCAAAGTTACAAAGACCTGATTGAGTGCATGAGTCAGCTGCAGGTCAATAATATCGTACATGAGAATGTAAATGTTGGTCAGGATATGTGAAAATTGAATATTTTTCTTTTCCACCATTACTTTATTGAAGATGTTTACCTCAAGTTACAATGAATCTTGTAGTTTTTACAAAAGACTAAGCATTGGAACATGCTTTATGTTCTCCATCTTTTTTTTTTTCTACTTCTGCTTAGTTATAGATGCCATTCGATAACAATTAAGCAACCATAACATGCGCATTATGGTGACTTATTTTCAATCAAATGACAATAAATACAAGTTTGAAAAGTGTGAGATGCATCAGCCACCAGTCCCAACTTTGTGTACATGTCAGCTATAGCAACTTAAAAAGTCAGGCAACCGATCTACCAAATTGACCATCACGTAGTTGAGCACAAATTGAAGCCAAAAAGCAGAAAAACCATTCATCAAAGGAATTGAAAAGCAAAAGCAGCAAAGACATGGTGTCTCAAACTCCAAAGCCACTGTGTATATTATGCAATGAATGCAGTTAAATATGAAATTACGAGTGTCTTACTTAACAACATTAGATTTTTTATTTGGAAAAGTGAAAATTTCCAAATGTGAGAGTCCAACATGAAGTTACTGCAGTCCTTTGCAACACAAAGATCAAATACATTTTTGGTCTAGCCAAGTTAAATGAAGGCAACACAAATATTAAATATATTCTGGATAAACTATTCATTGAATATGCTGTAGTGAAGCCATAGTCATATCGTTATTGCTTCTATCTTCGAGAAAGCAACAGATCAAGAACTCTATTCATTAGTTGACTTCAAGAGGCTCCTTCAAGATATGTTGTCCCACTACTGTCCTCCAACATTCAGTTCAGAGGGCAGAATGTAACTACAGGCTTGTGTGTGCACCCACTTGAAGTTGGAGACCCTCGAGCATTAACCAACAAAATACATAGACAACATATAATTAGACATATTTGAATACTTGCACAACTACTATGAACATAAATAGACTTATTCACATCATACATGGAGTTGACAACTACTGTTCATTCCCGATAGAGGTGCATCCTGTTAAAAATCTTCTATTACCATATGTAAATGGCATACAAGTATAGCTATATTACATAGTAAAAATGAATATATCAGCATGTGTTTTCTTTTGTGGATAGTTTCTCTTTTGATATTTTAATGACAGATTCTTTGTTTGACTATATCACTATACTTTGATTGCAGTTTATAGAATAGAACCATAAAATGAAATGCAAATTTAACTTGCTTTCATTTGTAAGGAACATGTGCAAGCATCATGTTCATGTTTCATACATGTGGTGACATCCTAACTACTTTAGACTGTTCAATTCCTCACACAATTCACTTCGTAGTTCCCTTACTACCCCTACTCTGTGATGTTAGCAATACCATTAGTTATATCTGCATTTGATTTTCATGTTCTAGATGCACTCATTCCAACACTCATCTTCTTAGCCTGAGCAGCTTATCAAACACATCTACTCTGTCATCATAACATTCATCGTCTGACAATGCCTCATTATTCCTTTGCCTTCATCTCAAGGAAATTTTTCTTCACAACATTGATGATTTTTTATCTGCCAATGGATGAGATATTGAGTCTATTATTTCAACTCCTTTCTTTGTTTGTCTGGTCCATCTCTTAAGTACATTTTGCTAAAAGTAGTTTTTTTTTTCAAGTTCTACATTCAGTATTATAAGCATATGATAACAGAATGTTCTCATAATTTGCATCTACAACTTGGCAGATGTGGACTACTAGGACCATATGAAATTGTGTACTCTTTATATACTATCATGCTAGTAACTCAAGCACAATAAATTTTCTATGAGGATGATCTATAGAGAATGATTGACATGTCGTCATTAAAACAAAACCTAGAGACCTATATGCTAATAATATTAGGAAGAAAAGATGTTGAAGATAATAATAATAATTGTGATATAGATTTACACAACTTGCCAAGTGTTGAAGTTGATAATGATAATCAAGATATCAACTAGGTTATGTCGTCAAGATATTAACTAGGTTAGGGAGGATATACATGAACCTAGAGACCTATATGCTAATAATATTAGGAAGAAAAGATGTTGAAGATAATAATAATAATTGTGATATAGATTTACACAACTTGCCAAGTGTTGAAGTTGATAATGATAATCAAGATATCAACTAGGTTATGTCGTCAAGATATTAACTAGGTTAGGGAGGATATACATGGAACTGTGGTCAACAATTGGTATAGGTTTCATGTTTGATAGTTACTTGTAAGTACATTCAAACATTTTATTCATATATCTCTATGTTCTTATATTAAGTTGTCCATCTAACATTGTGTGTTTATATATTTGTTGTGTTTCAGATAGCAAATATGTGATAATTTATACCATCAACATATGAGAGTATAGAAGATGATGATGATGATGATACTTGCAGTGAAGGTTTTTTAGGTAATAATTGCATTCATTTTGATGTAACCACAGTTGAAAAATAGTGAGTTGCTTGCAATGATAACACCAATCACCTGCTATAGAACCCCCAATAAGAAACACATGAAAACTAACTCAAGCTCTAGCCACTACATGATTGAAAACTTGCCAAAAGCATAAGCTTGACTTGTACTAGTGCAATCAGCCAATCAACCAAGAAGGACCATGGTTATCATCATAAATCAGAACAAAAGTGCAAGCTCCCAGATCCATGGCATATTGTTAGCACATGAATAAAAATGAATAGAAAAAATTAGATATAAAACATTAAATGGCAGAAAATTGTGCAGAATCAGGAAATTGCACAATATGAGTCACAATAGCAGGTTTAGGGGCATGAAACACTCTAAGAGGAGTTAGAGTTTTCCATGGCAACTCTAGAAATTAGAAAGTATCATAAGATGGTGTTTACAATGACGATATTGGTCTGACCGGAGGGAAAAAATTGGTGATGTGTCTACAAGGAAGAGATTCTTGTAGTGCCATAATAGGGTTGACGATGTTTAGTCAATAGTGTGTGAAAAGAACAAAGATGAAATATCAAAACAGACATGAACCACAAATCTATTTTCACAATTTTCATGCCCTAAATTATGATTTCAACCCTTAGGTGATGAACTAGGAATAACAAAGGTATTTACAACAGAGAAAAACAAATCTAGCTTCTGAATAATCTTGATGATCCATGAAGGAATTGGCTACAAAGGAATTACTTACTAAATCGTGATTAGCCAATTTAGCAACAACGCCCCAAGTTCACCCTCCTGAAGAGATGAGAAATGTTGACACCTTCAATTTGCGTTTTATAAAAATTTAGATGAAAAATTTTAAACTTTTGTTTTTCGACCTTTGCCCCATATAAATAGAAAGGCCTTTGCAGGTCCTATGATTTCAATGCCTCCGGTTTGCCCATTCATGGAAAAATCTGCAACCATGAATGCTTTTTTATTTACCTTCTACAAAGCTCAGGATGAGATCTTTGCCTCATTGGGTTTTGGCAGGTCAGCATCAACACCCTCGGTTTAGTATAATCTAGAGCAGATTTCATGCCGCATCCATTTGTAGGATAAACGTTGATCATAATGGCTTTGGAAAGATGAATATCGGTCATTGTCAGTTGTGCCCTTTCTTTACCCTCTATTATCCTCCTTGCAGGAAAGAAAAAAAAAATTGATGGGTGAGGGTAATAAACCATTGGAGTTGAATCTTGCATTGCATATTAACAAATAAATAATCAGATCTCATGCCCGATAATATCTGCCATGGTGCAAATCCTAGCAGGCATCCCTAGCCAAAGGCCTATTTTGTTGTAGTGGGATCACCTAAGTCAAAATTGGCATTGCTAGTGGCAAAACTTAAGTGCAAGGTAAGTATAAACAATGGAGAGATAACCAGTACTCATCAAGTCGTTAAAACTATTGTTGACCCAAGAAATTGTATCTCCTCTAGGGACCAACTCAAGAGCATTAGCTTTACACATGATAATAATTAGCCCAATGAGCCTCCATCACCCGGGTACGACATCATTTCATATTCTCTTAGCCATAACTAGAGAATAGAGATTAGAATGACAGTGTCATTGGGATTTTGTTGTTGCACCATCATTAAATCTCTTTATGCTAGCCTACTAGCCAAGCCATGTAGATTTTTCATGCAACTATTTTCATTGAGTCAATGAAGCGTCACCCCGCCCTACCAACTCATTGATGCCTCCATTGATTTTGACTGGCCTAGTGTAGGTTTAAGGGAGGATATAGATGCATGAACTGCCATGGTTTGACATTCAACACACTCCACTATTAGATCACCTTCTTCATTTCCAATCAAAATTAGGGAACCAATTTCTTCAACGATTGAACATGAATTTGCCTCAATTGGAATTGTGGATTATTGTTCTCATTAATGCAAAATTAGATGACCTGGGGACATGTTGTTGCCCTGATATTTGATACTCGGATCTGGGACAAATTTTGTAATTGACCTAGTTCTCGCTTCTTACTATGGCAAGGAAAGATCTTATTGTAATGATCAAAGCCTTTTGATGCCAAGTTGTCACTGATCAAATATGCTTTCAATAGTAAAAAACACTAAGAAACAAGAAGAAGAATGAAGAACAAGCAAGCATAGTGGTTCGTCCAAGGGCCTATGTCCACTCTCCCTCTCAATTGTTGAACATTTCATTGGAGTGGTTGCACTATTCAATCAACAAGTTACATCAATAATGTAGATATATTACCACAAGGATTCTCAATACACTTTCCGCATTTCGAGTTTCTCATTTTAATATAGAACCTAATCTCTTCCTAATTTAGCTCCTTCCTTATGTTTCTCTTGCCTTATTTAATCACCATGGGTAACGCAAGATGTTCTTTCACTGATACTATTGCAGACTTGATTAACACAACCCCTCTAGCCAATGTCCATGTGATTGAGCTTGTTTCTAAAATAGATGAAATATGGGTCCTGCAAATGGCTCTGTGAAGATATGACAAGCTACTCACATGGCTTGACGAACTTTATTTCTAAGCCTATGTTTCCCATCTTTACCTGGCCAAAGTGATAATTAATCTCTATGTATTTGGTGTGTGCATGAAAGACTAAATTTGCTACCAGAAACACAAATCCTAGTTTGACGCACCATAAGATTGGCCATTCTTGATCTTTAATTTGAAATTCCTTCAACAACATTTTTAATCAATAGCAACTTTAAAATAGCATGAAAGATGGCTTTATATTTAGCTTTCATGGATGGGAGCAACATTTTATTGCTTATTTGATGTCCATGATATATTATTAGTCTCAAGACACATAGCATACCCACTTGTAGACATGCATATTAGGCCTGGGCACCGGGCCAGCCCGGCCCGGTTGGGCCAGGGAAAACTTGGCCCGGGCCGGCCCGGGCCCGACAACCCAACTCGATAACCCTGCCGGGCCGGGCCCGGGCCCAAAAGGGCGGCCCGGCCCGGCCCGACTTCCGCCCTCGGGCGGCCTCCTCTCCCTTGCGCAGCTGCGCTCCCTCCCCTCTCCCTCTCTGGCGGTCTGCCTCTCCCTCTCTGGCGGTCTGGCCTCTGCTCCCTCTCCCTTTCTCCGCTCGCTCCCCTCTCCCTCTCTGGCCTCTGCTCCTTCTCCGTCCCTTCCCGTCTCCCTCTCCTCCCTTTTCCCTCTCCCTCGACCTCTCCCTCTCTCTTCCTGCGCTCACTCCCCTCTCCCTCTCTGTCCCTTCCCGTCTCCCTCTCCCTCCCTCACCTCCCTTTTCCCTCTCCCTCTGTCCCTTCCCGTCTCCCTCTCCTCCCTTTTCCCCCTCCCTCTGTCCCTTCCCGTCTCACTCTCCCTCCCTCTCCTCCCTTTTCCCTCTCGCTCCCTCTCCCTTTTTCCCTCTCGCTTTTCCTCTCCCTCGTCATCTTCGGAAGGCTCCCCCTCCCTATCCCTCTCCCTCTCTGAGTCCCTCCTCCTCTGGTTCCGCTCCCCCTCTCGCTGTCCGCTCCCCTTCTCCTCCTTCTCCGCTCTCCCTNGGCGGGCCGCCCTCTCTCTCCGCGCGTCTCCCTCTTCGCGGCGGGCCGGGCCGGGCCTGACTTTTGGTGGTCAGGCCCGGCCCGGCCCGGCAAGTTTATCGGGCCGGGCCCGGGTTTCAGGCCCGGTGGGCCGACCCGGGCCGGGTCTTAGCGGGCCGGCCCGATGCCTAGGCCTAATGCAGATATCTAGGAAATTTGCCAAGTTGCATTAAAGAAAGTAGATAGATGCAAAAAACTAAACTTAGAATAATGCAAGTCATAATTAATTGTACCTTTAATATATCTAAATATGCATTTAACATAGGACCAATGTTCATCATCGAGTTGATTCATATACTAACATATTTTATTAACAACAACAACAATGTCAGGTCTAGTAAGTGTCTCATACTGAAGTTACACAATGATCTACTGATATAAAGAGGCATGGGCAACATCAAGAGGTTTTCCTTCTTGCATGGAAAGGGTAACGTTTGTTGTTGTTGGTATGCTAATATCATTGCACTAGTCTATCTTAGCCTTAACAAGAAGATCCTTTAAATGGTGATGTTGAGATAGAAGAATATCATCTTCTTATTTAAGCACTTCAACACTAAGGAAGCAATTAAGTTCTCGTAGATCTTTAATAATGGAAAACCTGCTGCCAATCCCTGAAGTGACTTGTTGCACAAGAGATGAAAAGTTTTCAGTAACAATGATATTATCAAACTAAGGATGTAAGCCATTAAATCTTGCTTCTCTAGAATGAAGAGAGATGTATCCAACTTTGATTCTTTAAATCATTGCTACAATATCTTTGATTTCAACTTGTCAAACCATGCTCTAGGCACCTGCTTTAAGGCATTTATAGCATTCTTCAGTTTGCATACATGCTGAGAAAACTTCTTGTCTTCAAACCTAGGTGGTTGTGCCATGAACACTTACTTCTTGAGCTCTGTGTAAAGAAATGCATTATTTACATCAAGTTTATGCATTTTCCATCCTTGTGAAACAAGAATAGAGATGATAGTCTGGATAGTCGTATGTTTAACTATATAATTGAACATTTCTTTGTAGTCAATGGCCTCCTACTTGCTATATTTTTTAGCTACAACACGCACTTTATACCAACCAACAATTCCATCAGGCTTTCTTTTAATGACGAACACCCATTTGTACCTAATTAGATTATTGGCATGGTTTGCATCAGTTCCCACATTTGATTTTTATGAATTTCACCTATCTATTCTCTCATAGCTTTTAACCATTGTTTAGTTGTAAAAGCATTTGTTCTACTTGACTAGAGGCAAAATAGTTCCATCTATAAAGCGAGTTTTCACATATTATGTACACGTTCTGGAACACACTCAATAGGTAGATCAACAATTAACTTGATGCATGTGATAGAGGAGATACTTGTTCTTCTTGGGAGGTGTTGATTTCATCATCATCACCGTCTCCTTCAACATTCACAATGCCTAGATCATGATAATCAGATTCTTCCATTTGTTTTTCATTGTTGACAACAAGGTTGTGAAGCATAGAGTAAATATGATTGTGTGGGCTTGGCTCATAGCTGTGACTTTCTTTTTTATGAATAATTAATTTGCAACCACTTAGCAACATCATCTTTATTTTTGGAGATTAACTTCCACAATAGAGGAAAACCGTGTTCACTAAATGTCACATGCCTTGACACAAAAACACATTTAGAGAGAAGATCATATCATAAGAAGTCTTGTGCACAGTGCCATACCCAACGAACACATATGGCTTCTATTTGGAATCAGACTTAGTATCTCTATAAGGAACAAGTAATGGATCACACATGTAGCCAAAGCTCAGAAGATGCTCATATGTGGGCTTTGTTTCAAAAAGTTCTTAAAGGGAGATTTCTCTTTAGCTCTTCAATATGGTAACCAGTTTATGAGATATATGTTTGCTCATCAGTCCAAAACCAGGATGATAGTCAGATTGTGTCATCATACTCAACCCCATCTTGACAACATGATGGTTTTTTTGCTCCATAACTCCATTTTGTTTCTGGAATGTGAGGATAGGACATCACTATTTAATTTCATGATGACCAAAAAAAGGATTGAATTTTAACCAATATCCTCCTCCATCACTTTGGAATACCTTACTTGGCAAACCCGCTTTGCTTTTCCACCATGATTTTGAATCTTGAAAGCAGTTGAAAGTGTTTGACTTGTCTCACAAAGGAAATTGCCAACTAAATCATGAAAAATTTTCCATGAGAAGGAGATAATATCAATATGCTTTCCATGACTCACAAAGGGCAGGTCCCAAAAGATCCATATGCACAATTTCAAGAGGAACATTAATTGAAATGTCAATATCGTGAAATGGCAACTTATGGGATTTACTAATATATCAAGCAGAACAAGACAAATCAGTAGAGTCACTACAATTTACACCAATGGAAACATGTTCACACCTATTCAATTTTTCTAATACATGTTTGCCAAGTTGACCAAGATGGGAATGCTTATTTCGAATAGCAAAATAAGAAAAGGGTCTCCCATGCTTCTCAATTGTTCACTAATAGAGCTCATCTTGAACTTCACTTCATGTAGTGTTCTCTTGGTATGATTTTGTTTCACAAGGAACTTTGTGGAGTGAAATTCAAAATAGCAATTATTGTCTTTGCAAAACTTGACAATAGAAATGAGATTTTTGTGCAAACTGGGTACATAAAGAACATTTTTTTTATTGAAAAAATAGGAGACTTGAAGTAAATGTTACTTGTGCTAGAGATATTCATGGTTGCTCCATTGGTACAGTTACTTTGATTAGGTTTGGGGCGTTGGCAGTCATGCAGTGTGATACACTAGTGTCCGGATACCAGGGAGGTTCATAAAATGCATCTATGGACCAGGCAGCAAGAGCTTTAGGTATATAGTACATCATGGCATTGGTGCACGTGTGGTTTTGTGACCATAAAATTGACAAAAGACATAATTATGATTTGAACCACCAGCAGCTTGGTTTTGAGGATCGGATGAATTTCCACCTTCAGTGCCTCCATTGTTATTGTTATTAGACTGGTTATTGAAGTGGGGAGGATGATTGTTGTTGAAGCATCCAAGATGCATCCAGGACAATTGTTCCACTTGCTTCAATTATCTTGAGAAACAAAAGCTATCTGAGGTGTTCTGTTGCTTTTGAGTGCTGATGAGAATCAATTTTCTTGATTGAGCAGCATGCTATACATCTCAAAAAAGGATGGCAAGTACTTAAAGTATGATAGTAGTAGCAAAGTTTTCATATTGTTATAGTAGACCATTGAGAGTATATAGAACTATGTCATTATCATTGTACCAGCGACAATTTCATTAACCGCACTCAATGAGTCAGATTCATATTCCATCTATTCCTAACTTGCTCTTTCCTTATCTTTCGCTTGCTTTATATGATCACCATGGGTAAGGCTGGGTGATCTTTCACTGATATTATTGCTGACTTTGTTAACACCAACAACTTATGTTTGGTGCTTGAATTGGCTACCTTCCATATTGATTGTAAATGGTTGGTAACTAGTCATTCTATACAATATATCCCTTTAATTTATATCCTATTTTTTCTGACCTCTGTCGAACAACAGCATATCGAAAGAAATCCCTACCCCAATGACTAACTTATAGGGGTACTCATCGCAATCGCTCCTGCATTTAATTGCTCTTGGATACCTAAAGTTTGCTAGTTGGGTCTATAGCAATAATTGTCCTTAATGTCTATAGAACATTGTAGCCTAATAGTCTTAAATTCTTCCTAGCCTAGTGTAGCTAGTTTTTCCTATCTAACTTATTCTTGCAGCTCCTAAACCCTATGGAAGTGAGCCTAACCCATCCATCCCTTTGATAAGATAGCAAATTGACACCTAGATACCTTGGCCTAAATTATTGGTCCCAATTTTCCAAAACTAGACAAGCTATAGACACACATCAAACCAAACTCTCTAAACACAAGTTCATGCCAGCCAGAAAAAAATAAACAAAAACCAAAAAAGCCTAAGCCAGAGAGCTAGAGACCACTGATGCCAAATAGGATATCATGAGAAGATGCCAGGTAAGTAGTTACATAATTTTTCAAAAAAGCAAATACTGATGCCAAATAGGATATCATTGGAAGATGCCAGGTAAGTAATTACTTAATTTTGAGGGTCTTTTTGAATGTTCAACCAAAGCTTTTCGATGAAAAGCTGCTGGGGAGATGTCCCTTTCTCTTAACATTGGATGAAGAAAAGAATAAAAGAATGGTGACAGGGAGAAAAAAATATACACCCTCTCTTCAAGAAAAGAGAAGCACAAAATCTCCAATGATCTATAACTGTATAAATAATCCTCATGGCCGCTCATTCTAAAGATTTTTATACTATACTATACTATACATATACTCTAACACCATGAGCTATCACCATCTCATGATTCCTCTGAAATGGGTTTCTCTATAAAGTAAGCATCCACAGATATGTGATAGAGAAGACTGCGACCAGAGAGCACAAAATGGTGGGTTTCAATCGGACAATGATGTATTTGTCCTACGTGACAATCCATAATAGGTGGCCCTTTCCTTTATACATGGGAAGATCCGTTCAAAATTTACCAACTTTGAGATATATATGTGTACAAAACAGGATTCAAGTAGAAAGCTGGCCCATTAGTTATCCTATCCTGCATTTCGTAGAAATGATTTCACATAAGACAAAAATGAAGATTACATTTTTATCAGAAGGCATTTCTTCTGCAGGTGAATTTTTGGTGCCTTTATGGTTGTCTAAGATATTAAAGTTTTGGGATTTTGATAACATGTCTATAGTTGCTTATGTCAATGAACTCTGGTGGGTGTTCCTGCCAAATGCATCTGTGGATGGTGAAATAAGCTGTTACTAATGATCTATTCGGAAGTACTAATTAAATATTTGTTAACTGAAATTTTATTAGAAGCTTAAATAAAGGTGAACATGATAAAATTAAATTAAACAGATGCTAGAAGTTTCAACCACGTATCTATAAAATTTAAAGAAAAAGCGAAGCCTTGAAAATATGATTGCACTGTGAGAGAGAGAGAGAGAGATTCCTCGCGATGAAATTAAGTAGAATACAGCCCGTGAGGAAAATAACTGTTTTGGATGAAATTAAAAAGCTTGCTGAAAATATTTATTTCGCAATGGACATCGATTGATGGTGGTACGATTTTAAAAGCACGAATGGCATTGTTATTTTGGTGCAAGCAGAATTGGCGACGGATAGCTAGGTACTAAAAAAGGGAAAGTACACTGACTAATTTATTATTGATGAAGGGTGACTAAAATGCTAGTTGCCTCCTTCGAAACATAACAGTTTCGTCATCCGCCACAACCACAAAATTAAGTAGATCATCATTGAAGTTGAGCTTAAGTATGTGTGTGTGTGTGTGTGCGCGCGTGTGTGTGTATATATATATATATATATATATATATATATATATATATATATATATATATATATATATATATATATATATATATATATATATATATATATATATAACGCATGATCAGAACTGCTCATGTCTGTTTCATCTCCCAATCCTGAGATGCGGATGCATGCATGGCATCTTGGACATGCCACAAGATCCGGACGCCCTCGATGCACACATGGAATATTAATATACATTGTTGAATTGGAAGACTCACTTGTGAGATTATCTCTATTTTCGGAAATGGTTAATTATTAAAAAAAATGGTAATCACTCGTGCTCCTTTCCCCCCATTTCTTGAAAATAAACTGTGTGAACCATTATCCAAAGTCATCCAATTGCCGAGAATAACACTAATAGAGCAGTCAAAGTGCACCCACTCTCTCATATATGTATATGTGTGCATGTTTGTTGTTTCTTTGAGCTACTTCAAGTTAGGGCACTACCATCAAACTGAAGTTTGGAAGGCAGCCGTTCATCCATCAGTGAAAGTTGACATTTACTGACGTTTCCTTTGAATGTCAAGATACATTTACTGACGCATGGAAATTCACACCTCCTTAAAGGCTTGTTTTTGCAGTGGTGCTGGCAGACAGTACTACCATCAAATTCATCTTCTTCTTTCCCAACTCAGAATCCAAGTAACAATGTTTACGAAACTGTTTGAAGTCAAACTCATCTATTACAAGTAACCTATGTACATAATTGGACTATTGAAAAAAAAAAGTTCAACTAGCTAACTTTGCAAAAGGTTAGCATATGATTTCAGAAGATATCATTCTAACAAAGGTGTTATAGGCTTATAATTATTCAATTTACTGAATACAGTTAACGTTAGACATATATAACTACTTTTGGTATTAGACCATATCATGTGATCTCTCTCTCTCCCTCTCTCTCTCTGTGGCATTGGATATGATAACCATAAGCTGCATGTTATATGTCTCTCCATGTGAGGTTGGTACATACATTGCGCTTGTTGTCAAACCTTGTACAGGCAACCATTTACTGGCTTTGTCTCAGTGATTCTAGTTACTCTAGCTAGTTGAGCCAGGGATAGATATGGTCAGATCCAGATTGACCCCTCGACTCTCATCAATGAAATTACCATTGATGCTTTCCCTGCATTTATTTTGGAACAATAACATGATGTCACCTGCATCAACTGTTGAGGATGAGGTGGGCCATCCTATGAAGCTTGGAAATGACAATTCACCTTTACCGGTCTCCTTTGTTTGCTCGCACTTCGTTCCATGTCCAGTGTGTGAGGATGAAATAATAGAGCTGAAGGGTAACATTGCTTTCAACCAACCTTGTTCCGTCCTTTCAGATTCCATGAACCTTATAAGTTTATAGGCATTTTCCATATGGGTAAGCTGCAGTGCAAAATTATGAGCTCCATTAATATTATTGAAAGTTATAAGAAACTATTGGAAGAAAAGAAAAATGGAAACATATTTATCTTTGTTTAGAACACCTAGATATAGTTAAAAAGTCTACCAGTTCTCTGAACACTAAAAACATCACTTTTTTTTCCCTTTGGTACCTTGTCGAGTATTCAAAGGAGTCCCAGATTAGGTACACTGCTGTTGTATAGTTCCCTATGTGCTTGATTATAAGGGGCTAGTCATTGCCCGGTGATATCATTTATAAGAAGCAAGCACAGACAATTAAAAGTGCAGAGACCCACTAGCAGAAATGTTTTTATGATGCTAATTATTTTCCCTATGCTAAGTATAGGGACCTATCAATTTCAGCCATGCATGCCTCATTTAATGAACGCCTAGACTTTAAGCTTCAACGACCTAGAAAGTGTAGGCAACCACCTGCCCGTTCTTCTCTAGACTGGCAAAGTGATTGCTTCTCTAAATAAAATATTATCAAGGCAGGGGCGGAGGCAGGTGTGGGCATTATGCAGACAATTTCTTATACAGGCCTACAAAAAATGTTTATTTCGTATTCAAACTTCATGGTAGGTTCTCTCATTTACATACAGGTGCCCTTTAAAAGTCTGCATTATATAACTAATGTCTCATAGCCAAAATTTACTGGCCCCCAATATCTGGTTGTTTGCAATACTTTCCTCCGCTGTTTAAACATTTCTATGTAATATATTTAAAAATAACCCAAATGCTGTAATGGGGAACAAAATTTTGAACGGCAATCAAAATGAGAGTCTAAGGGTTCGGTTTCAATCATTTAAGTACATGAAACCTTGGTCTCCAATTAAAATAGGTAAAAAGAGAAGACTAAACTTTTAAAACCATATATGTCCTAACTGCATGTTTACTTTCATCCCTACCATCAGTGAAGATGATCTTTTAATATCTAGGAAAGTCAATAGCCCACACTTAGGCCAGGGGACAAATATATATTGAGTGTTCTTCTATCAAAATTGTAATGTTACAAAGGCTTTTTTTATTATTAAGAACGCTTTCAACCTCAAGAGATAACAAATTAAATACATCTTTCTTATAAAATCATATCTATAAGGTCATATTACATAGAAAGTATGCTATCAATAAATTCTAAAAGATTTGGTTCTTGTCCCAGAACTGGTCTAGGATACAGCAATTGGAGTTCCTAGACCAGTGGAATTTCCCACATGCCATTGATGCCCTTAACATTTGCTCTTTTTTGACTTGCAAATGCGATCTATACATTGGGGTCGACCCCTCTCTTCATCAGGGGCACGGAGCTTTGCTCCATCGCCCAACCTATATATTCAACACTGAGGACATTTGCATATATTTCTGGCTTTTGTATATATATATATATATATATATATGTGTGTGTGTGTGTGTGATCAGTGATCTATTTATAAACGTGGATGTGTGTGTGCATGTGTATTTGTCTAAAGAAAGTCAGATGTCAGATATTTGCCCGGATGTCTAAAATCTAAAAATAATTCATTTAAAGAATCATAAAATCACGAAAACCACCATAAACTATCGCCTTAGCATAAACTGTCACTAATGTCAATATAGGAAAAACAGGTGGCTACTGACTCACATACGCCAAACTATGGTGGAAATTATCTAGGTCATTGGTTTCAAAGAGATGAGACAATTGAGATTCGTTACAAACATAGAAATCAAAAAGTTTTTTCAAGAGTCTAAATAACCCTCAAAAGTGACAAAATATTTTATTTAAGGAACCGCATTTGCTTTCTTCTTTCTCTCCATCACTCTTTGACAATTTCGGACTCTTGAAAAAACAGTTTGGCTTTTTATTTAAAATTTAATCATAAACATATAATATTCCTGAATGGATAGCCAAGATGATTCTCATCTAGTATCTATCTTTTGCCTATATATGTGTGTGCACACACTCACACACGTGTTCTTAGAAGTACTCACATGATTGCTTCTATAATGAACAAATTTTATGGGAGAGCAGAGAACATATAGAACGAATATAATATCTTTTTACCTCTTGTTGAGGGGCCCGTTGGCATTCATTGCTGCTCTCATCGTCTCCTTGCGAACGGCTGAAAGTGATATTCGTATACAGATTCTCCCAATCCTTCCACAGTATCCTCTTTCTCACCAACTCCTCCGTTTTCTCTTCCCATCTACTGTTTCAACAAAAAGGAGAAGGGGATCAGAGTGGAAGAATAGTGTAGTAAAGTTAATAAGGTGCCAACAACTAAACTAGTTGAAAAAAGTATTACTTGCCGTTGAATGATTGGTTTGAAAGCGGTGCACCAACATTATGTACACGTAATTAAATATCGTAGTCTTCAGTTTTGACCTGATGACCCAGTGGAATATTATGCCTATGAATTCATTGATCTCCAGCTCGTTCCTTCGGTCTGTCTGTGCACCAAACGCATTTCAAATAAAACGGCTATTGACAACTTTTTGATTCCGAAGTTGGTAATGGTAATTGTTTTGGGACCACTTTCTTAAAAAAAACTATATATGTGTGTGTGTGTGTTTTTTCTATTCCCAAGTTGGTAATGGTAATTGTTATGGGACTACTCTCCTGAAAAAAGCTATAAGTGTGTGAGTGTGTATGTGTGAAGATCTTAGCCTAACACTTGGAAACAAAGAAAGTACGGTTGCAAAGCTCGTTTATTTAACATTTAGTGAACTTGAATGCACAATAAATAAAGGGGAAATTAATTTCCATTCAAGAAACCATGCACCATTGGCGACAAGCCTAAGTACATGTTTGGTGCTTTCGGCCATAATCGTAAATATGGTAGGCACCGCCTTTTGACAATGTACAACCCTAAATGGTCTTCTTAGATGTAATTTTAAATGTAGTACTAGAAATGTGGACTTCATTCTAGACTTTCTTACCAGACTTGATGGGAATCATATCGATTATCGATTGCAAGGATGTTAGACTTCAAATTGTAGATGTACAAGTCCAATTGTTTTTTCAGGAGTCTCTAATACCCTTCAAAAGAGACCAAGAGTTTCATTTAAGAAAACTCGTCTCTCTCTCTCTCTCCCCCCCCCCCCCCCCGCCCCCCCACCCTTTCTTTGAAAAGTATTTTTGATTTCTATACTTGTCACTCACTTCTTAGAATCGATAACACAAATTATTTCCATGAAAGTC
Source organism: Nymphaea thermarum (assembly GCA_011799765.1). NCBI lineage: Eukaryota > Viridiplantae > Streptophyta > Magnoliopsida > Nymphaeales > Nymphaeaceae > Nymphaea > Nymphaea thermarum. Next base: position 222,933 of record JAANDH010000192.1, on the reverse strand, counting down.
TAAGTATACAAGGGTCAAGTAGTTATCTCTCTCTTTTTCTCTCTCTCTCTCTCTCTCTCTCTCTCTCTCTCTCTCTATATATATATATATATATATATATAGAGTGCCATGAGTAGAATTAGAATTTGATCTGAACTTGTAGTTTGTGCAAGTTTCTGCTGACAAGTCTGATTCATTTTGACAACAGTAGCGGAATGCCCTCTGGATCACTTGCCTCTCTGTGGACAAAATAATAGGTTAAGATTAACTTTAACTGCTTTATCAAGTTGATCACTAAGATTAAACACTCATTATAAGAACAAATTAAAATTAGTGCCTTCGTTTGAAATATATATTACCTATCTTGATGCCATTCTTGGAGCTTCTATACATCTGAGGAAAATAAGATCGATAACAAATGATAAGTTGACAATTCTAAACCCTGAAAAAAATCTATTTGGAGAGACCAGCTTCAGAAATGCTATTAAAAGCAAAAGGGAAACTTTGAAAGTGAAGTAACCAAAAGCGAATGATCTCTCTCTCTCTCTCTCTCTCTGGGGTCATGTATGGAGGTTGTCGATCATATCTTCTTGGTGGCGCATTTGGGAAGAGCGCAACAACAGGATCTTTAAGGGGCACCTTCTCATCACCGGATTCTATGGCACACCTTGTGCAGGGGAATGTCTACTTTGCTATTCGGCTACAGTACCATCTTTCATTTGCTACTACTGAGTAACTCTGTTGTTCCATCTATCCACTCTCCCCCCACCCCTTTTATTTTGTTTTATTGTGCTTCTATTTTATATATTTGTTCTTATATTTTGTTTTTGCAGTTTGTTTTTGTATTTAAGGGACTTCTTGTCCTCAAATTTTGTTATGCATTCTCATTTTATCAGCTCTCTCTCCCTCTCTTTGTGTCATGTTTTCCATATAGCAATCTAGCAAATAATAAATGGATACAAAGGAAGGAAAATCTTGAAGTGTTAATAGAGCCCAAAACAAATAGTTACAAATTAAAATAAAGTCATTCATTTCAGGCAGAAAAGACAATTAATCATGTCCAACAATAAGATTAGTCATATCCAACAACAAGGTTTCCAACAAGCCTTATAAGAGGCAACTAGCTTTTAGGAGCTCTAGATAATTGTTTGGACAGCAGGTTAAATTTTTTGTACTAGTATTAACATATATAGTCTACGGATGCCATGAACGAAGAAACTGAACAGTCCTATGAGGACTACTTTTCTCCTTCCTCTGTTTAGCAAGAATTCTTTTCGACTTGACGTTCCTGCTTCATCTTCTTGCTAGAGGCAGAAATTCATGCATGCAATTTATATGAGCAAACATTATTCTGATACAAACACCAAATGTGTTAGGCAACATATTAACTGTTCCCTGAAGACCAAATAAATGCTGATTTGAGGCTTCATCACGTGGGGTTTTAGTTGAACTGCTTATCAAACTTATTATGGAATTATACTTGCTTGTTGCTTTCACTTTGCAATTCTGAATTCATAGATTGCTTCATTCAGCTTTTAGTTTTTTGCATCAATTCAGCCACATAACTTTCGAGATAAATTCATTCATCCATAAGTCACTTTCAATGCAGATGGGCATGGTAAACTGTGTAACTAATTGCTTGATAAAATACAAGGATTTAAAATATGCTACGAATTTGTTGTTTAGGTTATTGATCTCCTACCAAATGAAGATTAGGGAAATACAGTTAGGACTGCAGAATTAGTCGAGCAATTGAGATAAACTCTAGCTCAACCAGTATAAGCTAGACTTGAGGCTATAGAGCTTTAGTTTGAGCCTAAAATGAACTCTAGTTAATCGATCCAAGCTTGAGCTAGCTAGATTAGGTTCGTTTAAGCTACCCAGTGCATATGCACATGCATAATATATTTTCTCATCTTATCATAAAAGATTTTCATTGGGTACTTTTTTTGTTTTTCTAAAGGCGATTTGTTCCACAACTCTCGCACATTTTGTACGTTCAAAAAACTTTATATATGGACAGGCTAAGCTCGCGAGACAAGTGTGAGCTAATATTTTTGAGCGCTCAGCTTGGTTTGCTATAGCTTGGACCCGATTTGAGTTCGAGCTGCCTCAACTCTGCTCGAAGTTCAATTTTTGTGGGTGCTACTGCTCTACTCTGCAAATGATGGATGTGTCGAGCTAAAAGGTGTACCATAGACTACCCAAGTCCAAATGTAACACTAGACCTTGGGACAGGAAAAGAGGGGAACCGCCTGCTATATCATGAATAGCACTGCATTCTGGTGAATTTTGATTTGCTTGTGTGGTTTGTTCACCAATCTTTCACTGTGATCATGAAGAATTTGGAGAAAGTTGACTAAGCGTGGTCGCATACATATGTGGCGAAAACTACTGTTCCCGAATTAATGCTATTGATTAATTGGTTAATGGTTGTAAAATTCATTTAAGCAATTGAAATACGAGGCCCATTTATATTATATGAATTTAACTTTTACCGTGTTCAGCAATTGAGTATCGTTCAAAAAAACATCACCTCGCGTGAGCAAAACTATGTTTGAACTCGAATGTGGAAATCTCCCTCTGAACCATACTCGAAGAAAAACTATGAGAGAGAGGCAGTTACCATCTGAAAATTGATAACAGTATGAAATTATTGGATCTACAAACAGCCGTGGTTTTAAAAATTTGCGAACTCAAAGATTTATCCGCTAGTTTCAGATCAATATTAGTGTTTCTGGAAACAAGAAGAACACCGACCATAAAAACTGAAAAAGAGAATAAAAGAAGAAAAAAAAAAAGATGAATCACCTGAAGATGGCTTTTTATATGAGATATCGTCAATCCATCCACTCCCATCGTCTGAAGAAGAAGCTTCGGCGTTGCTTCTAGAATTATATTGCACATAAACAATCATATTGAAGATATCATCAATATTGCCAAAGCTATTACTGTTCTACAGTTAAAAATGATGCTGAATATGGTGAATTATTCTTCAGAAAGCCCAAAGATTGTCAGCTTAAGGTCACTACCATCATCAAAGAAACAGTTTGTATGATTGCTTCAATTAAAAAAACTAACAAATATTTTCATACGAAAAGCTAGAAATTTGTGATCTTCCTCAATGATGAAGTTTACTGGTGAAAAATGAAGAGAGAGAAATAAAAAGAAAGTTCAGGGCAGGGAGAAAAGGAAGAGATATATATCATCATATCATACTTTCATGACCACCAAGACGATCAATGGCATCAACGAAGGAGCCATGGAGTTCGGGAGTCCATTGAAGGCGAGGTGCCTTGGATCTGATGTACCGTCTCGCACCTCCTGTTCTCTTGCGGTTCCCCATTAATTCCCAATTACCCTTCTTTTCTTCTGGAGGGTGGCCGTTCTTCCTGGCTATGCTTCTTCCTCTGCTTCTATGTCTCCAAAACGACTCTCTTCCAAGGCTGTACGAAAAATGAAGCGAATAATTGGTAGGGACGAGGTGATGAAGAAGAAGACAAGGCACACCGAGTTTTATATTAAATGAAGAAAGAGAGAGTGAGAGAGACTGTTTGAACACTCAACTGAACGTAGAAAAGATAGAACGCCTTCCTCAAAGTTACCTTTTGCTTTTTTTATTTTTCCGATATAAATTTTACAAATTCAACAATTTACATTTTTTTGGACCATGAAAACTGGACAGTCCAATCCAAATAATGTGTTCCACAAAATGTATTAAGGGGCATAATGTACCTAATCAGGTTACGGACATGGAAAAGTTGCACTATAAGCCAAGTAACTTTTATATCTTAAATTGTGAGGCGCTGTAACTAAGTTGAATGGTGCATCACTGCTACTGCTGGCACCAACAAAACCCAAGAAACTGAAGACAAGGGAAAAAGGAGTGCCATATATGCTATTTTCCAAGTGGTGGGCCGTAATCCTCTCACTCAAAAATGGTTTACAACACCAATGGAACGTTCCTTCTTTTATTCTAAAGATTAAATAGCATGTACATTCAGCTTTCCAACGTTTAGTCAGGACATATGTGAACATTGTCTCAAGGAGAGAGCTGGAATGTGGATGGATAATCAACAAAATAACTATCTTTAAATTATATTTTTTCAGACAAAAAGATGAGTTAGAAGTATTTGTTGCCTGATATGGAATCATGTTAAGAGGCCGGATTTGATCAAGTGAACGTTCATCATTAACTACCGAGACCAATACTGACTATATATATATATATATATATATATTGTAAAAGTTTTGTGGCGACCATGGCCAGATCTCTCATTTGTCGACCATTATCTGGTCAACCACCTCTCGCCCCGCCATGCGGAAAAAAACATCACCTGCTGGTGGAATCCACTTACTCCTTTGGACACATGGCAGTATTCTTTAACGACTGGAGCTATGGATCTCCTATTCAGATCTATATATGGTGGATATATTCCAATGTCAGATCTACTTTATACCAGACCAATGAGAACGCTGAGGCTTCCCTCTATCCCCTTCCAAAGTTGTGTCGGTTTGCATGGGTCATGGCAAAGGGAGGCAGGGGCCATGGGACCCATAAAATTTCAGAAAAAAAAAAACCATGTAATTTTTTTTTAAAAAAAAAGTTCATTTAACTGGTATAAAAATTTTGAAAATTTGTATTGCAAATCCTCTTAAAATTTTGAAATTATAGTTCGATACCACGATAAAAAAAAAATTAATTTTTTTCTTAGTCATGGCAATCAAACTAAAGACTAGCTATTCAGGTGAGGCACTGGTCAAACCAGCTATGCCGAACCTCTTAGGGTTATTTTAGTCATAGACCAATTGGCAAGGCCCTGTCCTACTTATCGTTGGCCTTCCCTGATCTAGAATCCTATGAACCACCACCATCACTCTTTTTATGCTTTGGATCTCCAATCTACGGGAGAGATTGGTTGGATAAACAATGGCTTTTGGATGCAATTGCTGCGAGGAATCGGGCCACCTGGCCCTATTAAGGCAAAATGCCAATGCGACTCACGAAAACCGACAAAGCCCGGAGGCACATTCTGCAACCGAGGGGCAAGGTCACTCATGAAAAAAGGAACTAGGTTTTGAATTCCATGGTGGCTGCCACACTCTGGCGCGCTACTCTTATGGACTGGAAACAATGGCAGGCACTACCTTCAAATTAGAAGGTACGACCATAAGTCACATAGGTTCTGAAGCTGCTCTGGACTAAAAAAAAGGGAAAGGAGGGAAATTTCGGCCTCTCACTTGGGTGGTGTGGTCTTCTCCTGCTCACTTGAACAACATAAAAGACAAAACGATGTTCCCCATAAAAGGAACTCAGTTATATGTGCTTAGATCGTTTCTGCACTTTGGATCACATTAATTGTTAATCCACCATATGCTGCAAACTTCTAGGCTCTGGGTATTGTGAAGATCCTTCTGAAAGGTGGGTATGATTTCTCATTTCTTCTCTACACTTGGGGTTTTTTTTTTTTGGTGCCTTGTACAAGTTGTATCCTTGCACATCCATTACTCTTTGGATGCTTTTAGTTTCGTCTTAATGCAAGTTTTCTTTCTCTCCCTCTATTTTGTCTTTTGTAGAAAATATTTTTTTCAACCATGGTTGTATTACCCTGAGGTAAAATTAAATTTTGTGATATGCATTGAATGATAAGATCATTTCTGAAGCGTAGGATCAAATTTGTGGGACAGCACATGTTGTAAAAGTATCCAATCAAATCATCTACATAAAAAGTGCAAGCTATATATGAAAGATAAAGGCCTAGCAAAAGAATTCGAAGGAAAGTTTTGCCTGACTGACCATGGATCAACGAAATTTCTGGCTGAGGGTGCAGGCCTTTCAAAAAAACGATGGTTGACCAAATTGTATTTTAGTTGCTTTTTCGAGCTATTTCAGTGTGTGTATATATATATATGTGTGTATAGAGAGAGAAAGAGAGAGAGAGAGAGAGACCGATACACAATGCATCGGTAGTCTGATACAGGGGCTGAAAAGGTATAATATTTATAAGAATCAATGAGTCAAATTCTGGATGGAATTGGAGAGGCATTAACGCCATGGAATTCTCCAACCTTTGAATTTCTGACTTGTTCTCGTTTCTTCTTTCTTTTGTTCCAGCAATGTGTCTGTCACGGGTCAACTTTTCCAAGCCTTCTCTGGCCCGCGCGGCACCGAAGGTTTCCCCAAAGTCTTCGGCCAGCCTGACTCTCTCTTAGTTTAGCGGAAGCGTTCATCAATCTTCAGGGACTATGGACTAGACGAGGAGTGCTACGCACTCGGCACACCATCACCCAATTTTATCTCATAATAGACCATCGGCAAGCCATGGCCATGAGGCTCATTCAGAACATCATCATTCCTCCAAGTGGTCTATCTACTTCCATGCAAAATCTGGGTGGAGGTAGACTTCCCTTAGGAGGAAGTCTCCAACCGAAACCAGTTGACGACCATATGTCATTAAGCAAGGCGGCCGACCATCGCCCTACTCGACGATGAGTATTCACTTACTCACTCCCGCATGACTCTACGCGGTTGTGGATGCAGCGTATGCATCCATTGGGGGGATTGCCACTAACCTACGCGCACCCCCTTGCGCATCCAAACGTTACGTGTGGGGAACCAACCTGATTTCTCAATGACAGACTTGCACTTTCAAAGGGACTGATGACCATGATGCATTTATGGGCTTCGTCATTGCACCACACCGCGCTGCACATTCCACGTGCATTGCTTTCTGCTTAACTCAGCATCCGATTGAATCTCACATGCTTCCCGAGCTATGCCTAAGCTGGCTAAGCAGCATAACCTTTTACTGGTTTGGCCGGGCCACACACAGTCAGCCGGCAACAATGTCTCACATGCCAATTAATGAAAACAGTGCCGACTACTTCAGTTCCCACCAACGCCTCAAGAGCTGGCAGTGAACAAAATTTCCACGAAGTTCTTTGATGGTCAAGCAACGTGACCAAGGAAAAAGATTAAATTAACCCTAAGACTTCTGTCGTTTTGTCCTGAGAGTTCTCTGTTATGATTACCACCAAAATTCAAGTAGCAAACGAATCATTGGATAACTGTTTGGTAGCGTATACTTGTTTTAATGTTTCTATATATAAACTTACATATATAAGAAAATTGAAATCAGCCGGCTACTTCTGTCGTTGGATGGTTATTTTTTATTTTGCCTTGCTAAAAACAGTTACAAAAAATGCATTGTGTTGTTGAAAACCATGGCCAAGCAACCATTGTTGAAGATTGGATCTAACACCTTCCTTATCAACTCGATCTGAGTGAGCTTGAGGTTCAGCACAATCTTTTGCTTCAACCTACCATCTCAAGCCAATCTCCTTGAGATGTAGCTTGTCCTTAAGGAATTCAGATCTGGAGCGCCCTTAAAGAGCTTTGGTTAGAATATCAGCAGCTTGGTTTTTTTAACTTAGAAACGAGATCTTAATTATTACTTTGATTCTCTCCCTGGCAGTGATAGTCTTTCTCTATATGCTTGGTACGAGCATGTAGGACAGGAAATGCCGTCATATATGTTTTATCTAAATTGTCATACAACTGGTTTTTTTTACCAAGTTCAAGCAAGAGTTGTTGTATCCATAGGGATTCAGAAGTCTTTGGTCTTGATAACTGCAAAAGTAGGATCAAGTAGCCTAATAAATTACACATACTGCGCAGTATACAATGTCACATACTACACAGTATACGATTTTACCGACGTTATATCTTCCACGCATCGATGCATGCAATTCACCAACTATACTCCTATATGATGTCACATCCTTAAAAACTTCTACTTTTTTCGTCCAAATTTAATATTAGGCGTAGCTGGAATTGGCACCACTGATGCCACTTCTTTTTAGAAGATCCTGCATATAATTTTTTCCATAAATGACTTCAATACTAAAGAAGAAAGTTAGTACAGCCACATGTTTAATAAAAAAAATCATTACCAAAGTTTTTATATGTTCAACATACACTAGTACCATCAACTCATGCGAGCTTAATTAAAGACAAATACGGAAGCATATTTCTTTGACTCATAAAAATCGGCATTAGTTAAATATCTCTTAAGTCTGTCAAACGTTGCTCACGAAGCCTGCTTCAAATAGGTTGCCTTGTGAAATTTGCAGAAGTAATGAAGCCGATCTGGATCAACACAACCTGGTGGTTGCATCATATTTACATCTTCCTTTAACTGACTATGAAGGAAAAGCATTATTATTAATATGCAGTTCGCCAAGAATAGAGGGCAGAGTTGCATTGGCTGCCCATTTGCAAGTGATTACGCAATTTCCCCACTGTATACATATATACACCTCTGAGGAGAGCCCTGTTGATGATGTCATTTATTTCTAATTGCATTTCTTACAATCTTTAATTGTGGTCTTTCTTTTTTCTTTTGTGCAGCCTTTTTTTTATAGTTCTATTTTGGGATGTTGAAAGAAAAAGGTCAGGCCCCAAGGGGCACTTTTGGGTGGGCTTAGTTTTATATATATATATATTGTATCGTAAAGGAAGTGGGTTTTATGTGAAAGTTCAAGCACACAGGGATCTCAACCACCAAATACCATGGCGACTCTGAACCCTGGGGTAAAGGAAATGAGTGAAACTTCCGCTGTCGCCCTAGTAGTGGGATAACCCTCTTACGCACCTGGAAATAAAAAAAGTCGGAAGTCCTTCTCCAGCAGGTTTATTGCAGCAAACCTCAAAATGTAAAATGTAATGCAAATATATTTAAAATGATCAATAGAGTATATTCCTTACAGTGTCTGATTCTGAGTTCAGTACATGAAAGTAGAACGACGAACTCAACATTTCATTAACTCACAGTCTCCTAAGTTGAAAACCCCTGCATATCTTACAAAAGCAGCTATAAATAATGACCGATATGAGACCCATATGCAAATAAATGAGAACTAGCTAACACGATAATTACGACCTAAATGCAAAAACCATATTAAGATTTCCAATCACTTCCACAGATTCTAAAAACAAACCATGGTCCTAGCCTAGAGGCTCCAAACGTGGAAGAATAAGTGAACCAAAATATGTACAACATAATTATGTTGAGGTGCGCTTTCCCTGTCTGGCTATTATTAGATTATGTCGTTCAACTAAGAAGAACAATTCAATTAATCATTAGCATACCCTTCGGATAAAGTTCTAAAGCAGAACATATGTGGAACATAAAAACGGCATGATATATTAGTTTGGATGGTGTTTCCAAAGAAAAATTTTTGTTCCTTTCGAGTGTAGCAACAAGAACAACAACTCTTTGATATTAGGTTGGTCAATATATTCTGGTTAGCTCATTTTGTTATGCTAAACTTTAGCCCTTTTTTTTTTGTCTTGACAAGGTCTGTACCTTTTCTCTTTAGGAAATTTAAAATGATAACTGAATAATGTTTCGTTTACCTTAATTTAACAAACAATTGAAGGAAAATTATAAACCATCTGATTTCTTTTTTTGTTTACTCATTTTTTATGTCTTGCAATGCATATTCCTATATATATATATACATATACACACACTTGTGTGTGTGTGTGTATTGGAAAATTGTGTGGTGATTCTGGCTTTCTAGAGACATTCAGCCATCTAATGAGGACCGTCTGATCCAACATAATGGACGGTTAAGAGGAAAAATAAAGAAAAAAAAAAAGATTAAAGACATTTTTATCATCTAGTATTAGTTTCCATATTTTTCTCCATGTTTTTCTCTCAACCATCCATCTGCATCAGATTGACTATGTTGGTTAGATGGTTAGGCAACTCTAGATAGCTAGAGTCACTATTCACTCACTAATATGTATATGTGTTGAGTTGTCTTCAATTGATTAATGTAAATTAAGCACAAAGACAAAGACGGAAACGCTTGTTGGCATATATCACATCCCAAAGCAATTAGCATATTAATTGGCTATACATGGAAATGACCAAATGAATTTTCTATAGAAATAAACAAAGCCAAGTCAAGCAAGCTGTGTTTTTTCTTAAAGAGAAAACTAGAAAAAAACATTAAGAGACTATTTTACAAGATGGGTCTATGATTTAAAAAGAAAATAAGTATGCATACGGTCATGTTGAGGGCAGTAGTCAAATTAAGAACAACACCTTCAATAGAAACAAATATATTTTGTCATGCTATTCTATCATGCTAGATAAGGACAACGCTCAAGAAGTTTAAAGGCCTAGAATTGTAAAATATAGGTCTTGGTTGAAATTCTTCCAAAGGAGTGTGGTAAGCCATCACAATACAACTTTGCTTTTTCGTCACCGCTGATGTGCCCACCACATTGTCATATCAACTTTTTTTCTACCGTATTAATCGCCACCAAACTGCATGGAAGCAAAATAACGTAAGCAACAGCAGGAGGAATAGCACCAGACCTGCAACTCGGAGTCCATTACTTCGCTTTCATGTTTTTGTTGCACTTAATTTGTGTTACATGCTTTATCACCTTTGATGATAAATCTGGCAGATATGTACATATAAGCGTACATGTTAGGCAGCACTGCCAAATATGTTGCTTCTTGGTAATATATAGCGTTGTCCTCACTGAAACGACTCAGGTCTAGATGCCTTGACTATTGTCTATGTTTAATTAAGAAAATATATATGTAGAATCCAAAACAAGTTCTACTATTGTAGTTAACTGAGAAATTAGAAAAACGCTTGTTGATTCATCCTATACTGACACTGTAAAACATGGTTAAAAATATTATAAATGGGTTTCAGACGGTCAGATTTTTATCTGGTATTTTTTGGTAAAACTGAAAATCTTTGGAAAGTTTGAATTGAAAAGGAAATATCCTAAAACTTAGGACCAATTAACTAAAAAGTGCAAAAATACCAATTAACTGATATTGCGAGCCTTATTTCTCTAGGATCAAATGGCATTCGCGGTTTGTCGTATATACATTCGTCCGGAAATCCCTATTTGAAGCTCATGTACTTTAATTTCCGGTGAAAATTAATCTGCTGGGAGAAGGGCACGTCTTCCCACCATCATTTCTAAAAGATCAAGGAATATAATTAACAAATATTAATATACAGGGAAGCAAGAATAAGAAGTATGCACTTCAATTCGCAAGTACCCTTTTGCAAAGCAAACTATATACATGTGATCATTTGCATGCTCTTAACATGCATAACGGTTTGAAATATAAATAAGCAATCTATGTCAAGTTTCACTGTTCATAACTTCAACATTAAGCAAGGCAGCTTCGTTATATGTATAGGCTCAGCCCATGTACATGACATATACCTTCAAAAAGTGGGGAGTGGGTTGAGTGAACCGTTAACCCACTTCCAAAAAAGGAGGAGGATATTTAGGTATTATTTTTAAAAAACATTAGTTTTTTATTTTTTTCAATTTTTTTGTCTTTAAAAAAGTCATTTTTCTATTAACAGAAGTATTTTTTGTTATTAACCACCTCTTATGCGGCATGGGCTGTTTCAAAACATGGGCCTAAGGCAGAACACCAACTATATAGACTCGAGACCTTGTTGACCATACGATGAACGTAATCAATTCAAACGGGATTTGCGATGGCCGCCTCCGGCGTGCCGTGCATGACTGTGCCAATGGACGTAAGGCCATTCTGGGCAACGAAAAATCGGTAGAAGGAAAGGCGATAGCCACATATTATATGATCAAGCGATCATGGCCGGGTCATCAGTTTGACGAAGCGATGGCCACCCTGCGCCATTTGCTTGATGGCGAACTAGATGCCGCAACCTCCAATGTCATTTAATTTGTTGTCTTCTTCCTTTTTCTTCCAATGTGTTGGACGAGAGTCTGTAACTGGAGTAAGGACGCAAAAACAGTTATTTGGAAGCTCTGTCCGCAGTCCCAAAGATTTCAAAGATCTCGTATGGGCGTCCTTCAAATTTGTGTTGTCTGAATCAGCCGTAGTGGCTCTTTTTGGTTTATATTCTTTCTGCCGCATGCCACCAACATTTCTTTTTATTATTTTCTGAATATTTTAATGTATTTCTTATTTTAAATCAACAGAATAAACATGGAAGTACAACAGCACAAAATGATGCTTGTGGTCCTGTGGAGTGTTGTAATGCCAACAGGACAATGTAATGTCAAAAAGAACATGTCTATAATTCAACAAATTGAATCCAGCTTCCTTTTCTTTGTGCCATGAAAGTGTCCAGAAATATTTTCTAAATGTAAATAGAGCAAATGCCTCTAATAACACTAAACATCTGTGAGGTGGTTTTTAATGCAATTACTGCCTTTATTTTCAGTTTATGTAACAGAATCAGTCTTCATTGGTAGGAATTCTGAAGTGTATTATCACAAATAAATCGACCCCATACACACAAAAGGGACAATTACGTTATGTGGTTCAAACATTGATGGCCTACGTCCACGGCAACAGAATCCCACCCTCTCAGTTTTATTGATAATGAACCAAATTTACAAGCACCAATTTCATGGCCCCAAGAAGGTACAAAATAGAGAAGCAAATCCCATGAAAATAGTAACTTCCAATCAGCAGGATATGGATCAAGATGGCAAGCACAGCTATAGAGAGTGAGCTCCTCTGATCAAGCATGCACTATCTCTACACTGCCCCTCAAGTTGGGGGCATTATGTATCCACAAATCTCATGCACGCGTGATTCAGCAACAACCTTCGTAAAAATATCTGCAGTTTAATCTTCAAAAGAAGTATAAACCATTGCCATTTCTCCACTTTGAGCTTTATCAGGAACATAATGACAATCGACTTCAACTTGTTTAGTTCGCTCATGGAATATCGAATTGGCCAATATATCTACAGTTTGGTTGTTGAAATCTAGCTTGATCAGAAATCGTAGAACCTGGGCTTCTATGAGCCCACATGCAGAGCTCAAAATGGATTATCATCGACTTAAACATAATCAATCATAGTCAAACTCTGAATTTATTGACAGTTAAGCAGATTCCTTGCATCGAGGCTCTAATCATGGGTCCCCATTCATTTATTATGTGCAAGTCCAATCACTCAAGCCTGATCAGCCCCTTGTCAATATTATCTTTTTCCTTTATCAACATGTTTTTTTCAAACATGGTGGTACATAGGAATCCAAATAGGCTTTGTTGTGGCCCAAGAATCAGGGGCAATCTCATTATAGGAATAGTCATGAGACAAACAGTTCCGGGCTACCAGCCACAAAATTAAGCAGCATAGATATATCTCTCAAAAATTCACATACATTAAACTTTTCACATCCATTTTTGTGGCTTCAATCACATACTCAAATGGCTGCATAGGATGGAAATTTCATGCTACCTATAAACAGTGATAGGATTTAGTTTGTACAAAATTATCTAACCATGGAAAATGAATAATGAAAAAACCATTGCAACAAGTGGCAGGAAATATGCAATCACACAATTCCTTCAGCAAAATTGAACAAACATGAGAATGGTTTTGCCTATGCGATACAAGGAACAACTTCAGTCCTAAAATTATATTCCAAACTGTGGGGGCAATCTACAACTTGTACCTCAATTGATAAATTAGATTTCATACTAGAGCCACCAGAGGGATTTCTTTCCCTTTTTAAGTGCACCTTATTGATGTCTAATTCAACCCACCTTACCATTACTGCATATAATAGCTCATACGGCAAGATCATGTAGGATGATTCATGCACTCAAAAGAAAAACTTTGATAACTATCAAGGCGAAAACAATGTGTGCATGTGGTGAGCAAATTTATTCGTTGTGATAATTCTATAAATGACAATGGTATTGCATATGAATCTTGCAAAGAAATGTGAACAGTGAGGATATTAAATGGTAAAGTGTAACAACAATGGTGGTGGTCATTGTAGATAAGCAGAAACAAATTGTGACTTGTCATCATATATCATATCTTCATCACGCAAGTACTAGCCAAGAATTTGAATGACCATATAAATGGAACCTTGTCAACCTTGCCGATAAGTGATTTGGGGCAAAAGAAAGAGGACATAGGATCATTTCTGAATCTCTATGAAATTATTCCTTTATCCCCCTGTTTAAACTTCATTTTGTTAGGGTGTTTGAGCATGTTTTTGAAAGAAGGAGACCATTGAGAGGTACTTATGTTGGTCATCAATATCTTCTTTTTTGTTGTTGTGCATCTATATGCATGTGTATATGGGATCATATGCAACGCTTCATCATCAGACATCAACTCTTGTAGGAAAGCAGAGATAAGTCGCAACCTACTCTCTCTTCTTCTTGTACCTACTAGTCTTCAACATTTCTTGTATGTGAAATTAACTGCTAAAAACTATCTTTTACGGGAAAAGTCAGTTTCTGCCCCTTTTCATTTTGTTTCATTTCTTCTTGGCCATGCATATGTGTTGAAATTAGAAAGTTTGTCTTTAAGTGTGGTAGTCATTTGATTATTTAAAAGTTAAAGTTCTCTTTTGTCTTTTTACTATTTTATTTGTCTTACTTGTAATAGCCACAGTCGTGCCCTAATCTCTCTTTAAGTAGAGATTAGAGCACGATATGAATCAAGTCTTTTTCATCTCTCTCTCTCTCTCTCTCTCTCTCTCTCTCTCTCTCTCTCTCTCTCTCTCTCTCTCTCTCTCTCTCTCTCTCTCTCTCTCGTTCTCCCCCTTCTCCATTACGCAACATGCTGCTGGCGTGATCTTCTCAGGCTGTTGCTCACGTGATCTTACCAAGAGGCTGCTAGCGTGATCTTCTCAGGCAACATGCTGCTCATTTGATCGTCTCAGGCTGCTGCTGCTGCTGCTCATGTGATCTTCTCAGTCTGCTGTAGGCGTGATCACTGATTTCACTCGTCTTTCTTGCTGCGTGGAGGAGGACTTGATCTCGCCTATGTGGAAGGCATGATCAGATCCTCAAGTGAAGTGTGTGGAGAAGATTTTATGTGTTGTTCATGGATGTTGTTTAGAGTATTGAAGCAAAGTTGATCTTGGAGAAGATTTTATGTGTTGTTCATGGATGTTGTTTAGAGTATTGAAGCAAAGTTGATCTACTGTTTGTGGTTGTTGTTTAAGGCATGATCAGAGGTTCGGGTGGAGCAGAATATATATGCAGAACTTATCTACGCAAGACGTGGACTTGCTGTTTGAGAGTTGAGGTTGGGAATAGAAGAAGCAGCGATAGACTTCGTTTGTAAGGTTGTGCTTTCAGCAGAATATTTTCTGCAAGGTTTTCCCTATATTTTCTTGTTGTTCGGGGTTGTGAAAGAGGCTTGTGCACGTTTCTTGGTTTGGTTCCTGACGTCTGCATGAAGTTGCTGCATATTATTTTATCTTGGTATTCTCATTCTTAATTTTCTGTTGTGATTCATTATGGCTGAGAACCACAAATTAGATGGTGGCAATTATCATAAAGGAGCTGGAAATCCCTTCTCCTATGGATCTACGGTTAAATTAGATGGACACAACTATGAACTGTGGTCCAGGTCTTTTATGTTGTCAGTCAAATGACATCGAAAGAGACACATAATTGAAGATGATGAGTCTACCAAGAAGTCAGGGAATTACATGACCTGGGAAGATGACGACAGCATGGTTATGTCTTGGATTATGAATAGCATCCAACCACAAAGTGCTTCTACTATTGCTTACTATACTATTGCGAAGAAGATGCGGGAATTCCTTAGGCAGACATATTCACAAGATAAGAATGTGAGTAAAATCCTTCAAGTTGAAGAAGAGTTGCACAACCTCCGACAGGAAAATTAGGACTTATCACAATACTTTGCAACAGTCAAAGCTACCTATGAACGTCTGAAATTCTTGCGTCCTCTGTGCAAATCTTGTTATAAGTCACACTTTGAACCTACTATGGTTGCAAAGTTTCTTGCTGGTCTCTCTCCTGAGTATTCTGCTGCTAAGGATCAGATGCTCACTGGAAGTGAAATTCCTGATCTCTTTGATGCATACAACAGACTTAGTCGTCTGGCTATTAACTTGTCTCAACCAGTTGGTGTGACGCCAGCTTCTGCTCTTGCTGTGGGGGTGGTCGTGGTGATGGCACCACCTATAGTGCCAGAGGAAGAGGTATAGGTCGTGGAACTGGGGGCCGTGGGAGGTTCCAATGCACCTATTGTGGAAAGATTGGACACTTGGAGGATCACAGTTGGGATAAACATGGTCGCCCATCCTCTTTGTCGTAGGGAAGAAATATGGTCACCAGACAGGGCAAGAGCCCTACTCTTCTATGGGTTCTGCACAGGTTGCCACTCCTACAGTGGAGGTCTCTTCGTCTAGTATAGCACCAGAGACAGTTACAGTTAGTATTGACAGAGTTGAGTATGAGCAATTTTTAGCACACAAAGCCTCACAGGCTTCAACTTCCACAGCTTTGACTAATCGATCCTTCTCAGCGGGTCTTTCCATGTCTAACTCAGGTACTTCGTGGATTATTGATTCAGGAGCATCGAGACATTTCTGCAGTCGACCTGAGTCTTTCACTACTTTGCATAGATTTCTCCAGCCACATCATGTCAAAATTGCAGATGGTAGAATGTCACCCTTATTGGGTTATGGAGATGTGAAGTTTTCTTAGTTTATGACTATTCCACGTGTTCTATATGCTCCTAAATTTTCATCTCATTTGCTCTTTGTCAAATATTTGACTATTGATTTACACTGTCACATTATTTTTTACCATGGTTCATGTTCATTCACGACTTGCAAACTGGGAAGATGATTGCTGGCGGCTATGAGAAAGGGGTGTCTACATCCTATCGGCTCCTATGGGTCTTGCTGCTACCTCTTCTACATCAGAGCCTACATTCTTCTAGTGGCATCTCCAGCTTGGCAATCCTTCAGCACCCAAGCATTGTTCTCTCCTACCTAATCTTTCAGTTCCAGAGTCTTTTCAGTGTGAGCCTTGTCAACTTGGCAAGCACACATGTAGTAGTTTTCCTTCAAGTCTTAGTCCTTCAAGTCAAGGGTTATTTGATCATCTTCAAGTTGATGTGTGGGGGCCTAGCAGGATTGCTAGCCGAACTAAGTTTAGGTACTTTCTTGTCATTGTTGATGATTATTCTCGAGTCAGTTGGGTATTCCTTTTGAAGGAAAGGTCTGAAGTAATTTGTATTCTCAAAAACTTGATTATTGAAATAAAGACTCAATTTGGTTCTGTGGTTAAGTGTATTCGCACTGATAATGCTCTTGAGTTCAAATCATATATCTTAATGACCTTTTATGCTGAAAATGGTATCTCTTCCCAATTTATATGTCCTCATACCTCACAACAGAGTTGCCGAACGAAACATAGGCAACTTCTAACTGTTGCTCGTACCGTAATGCTTCATAATCATGTACCTGCATACTTATGGGGTGATGCCATACTCATAGCTTGTTACCTGACCAATCGTTTGCCATCATCCTTCATTGACAACTCAATCGTTTGTCATCATCCTTCATTGACAACAAAGTACCGATTAAACTTGTTTATCCCAATCGAAGTTTATTTTTCGTTGCACCAAAAGTTTTTTATTGTACCTGTTTTGTTCACATCCTTGGGCTTAAACGTGATAAACTTGCTACTCAAGTGATTAAGTGTGTGTTCATTGGCTATCCTCGAAACCAAAAAGGGTACAGGTGCTTTGATCCGATAACTCACAAAGAGTATATCAGTGCGGATGTCACTTTTTTCAAGTCTCAGTCTTACTTTAGTCCTACTTCTGTGTCATCTGAGATGTCATGTTCTATCTCTTTACCTATTCATCCTATCCCGTTGTAATCTTTTCCATCTCCTACTCTGACTATGAATAGGTTTCAGGATCCTCCATTGGTTTACACTCGGCGACAGGAGCCTTCTCATGGTCGACCATCAGACTCTTCTCAATATGTGAGGTCCACTGAAATAAGTATACCTGATGTTGTTCCTTCATATGACTTGCTTATAGCCCTTAACAAAGGCAAGAGACAGTGTACCATGCATCATATCTCTCACTTTGTTTCCACTACCCATCTTGATGATAACTTACAACAGTTTCTTAAGGTATGTCAGTTCATACATTACCAACTTGTCATCAACAGGCCTTACTATACTATAAATGGCAAACAGCTTTGCAAGATGAGATGGATGCTCTCGTACAGCGTGGTACCTGGAAATTTGTTGATCCACCTGAAGATTGTGACATTGTTGACTCCAAATGGGTATTTACAGTCAAGTATCATTCAGATGGGTCATTAGAGCGATACAAGGATCGATTAGTGGCTAAAGGTTACACTCAGACATACGGAGTTGACTTCTTTGAGATTTTCTCTCTAGTAGCCAGGTTGAGCAATATTCGCCTCATTATTTCTGTTGTGGTACACTCTGATTGGCCTATGTATCAACTTGATGTGAAGAATGTCTTTCTGTATGGTGATCTTAAGGAGACTATATATATGCAGCAACCGCCAGGGTTCGAGCAACAGGGGGAGTGTAGTAAAGTGTGTCTGCTGAAGAAGGCTATATATGGACTTAAACAATGCCCCAGGGCATGGTTCCACAAATTATGAGAGGTGGTTTCATAATGTGGATTTGAACGATCTCCTTTGGATCATTCTTTATTCATCAAGAAGACCTCCACTGGTATAATTGTCATGTTAGTATATGTTGATGATATTATCTTAACAGGTGATTGTGGTTAAGAAATCTCTGCTACAAAGGCTTTCCTTCAAAAGCATTTTGTCACGAAGGATCTTGGTCTCTTGAGATATTTTCTTGGGATTGAAGTTGTGCAGAACAAAGAAGGTATAGTATTGTCTCAAAGGAAGTATGTCCTTGACCTACTGCAGGACACAAGGATGTTAGGGACCAAGCCGGCTAATCTCCCTATGAATCCACGTATTCATCTCCACGATGATCAATCAGAACTAGTAGATTCCCGATCTTGCAGGTCTCTCATTGGAAAATTGTTTTATGTTACTGTAACAAGACCAGACATTAGCTTTGTTGTTGGAAAATTAAGCTAGTTTATGGAAAAGCCTAGAAAAGTCCATTGGGATGTGGTGTTGATGGTGTTGAAATACCTAAAATCATCCCCAGGCAGAGGCCTCTTCTTTAAGAAAGGTGAATCTCTAGAAGTTGCTGCTTACAGTGATGCTGACTATGCAGGGTTTGTTGATGATAGAAAGTCCATGACTAGCTTTTGTGTCTTTGTTGGGGGTAATCTCATATCATGGAGAAGCAAGAAACAAAATGTAGTCTCTAGATCAAGTGCGGAATCTAAATATAGAGCAATGGCTCAAACGGCGACTGAGATGACATGGGTTAAATCTATGCTAACGAATATGAGTATCCATGTTCCTCTTCCTATGAAAATGTATTGTGATAACAAGGCTGCCACTTATATTGCAAACAATCCAGTATTTCATGAAAGAACTAAGCACATTGAGGTGGATTGCCATTATGTTTGGGATCTTATAAAAGAAGGTGTGGTGTCTACGGTTCATGTAGCTTCTGAAGATCAAACAGCAGATATGTTTACGAAAGCTCTTCCGGTTGGTGATTTCTCTAGATATTGTGACAAGCTGAGCACGGTTGATATCTATGCTCCAGCTTGAGGGGAGTGTTGAAATTAGAAAGAAAGTCTTTAAGTGTGGTAGTCATTTGATTATTTAAAAGTTAAAGTTTCCTTTTGTCTTTTTACTATTTTATTTGTCTTACTTTTGTAACAGCCATAGTCGTGCCCTAAACTCTCTTTAAGTAGAGATTAGAGCACGATATGAATCAAGTTTTTTTCGTCTCACTCTCTCTCTCTCTCTCTCTCTCTCTCTCTCTCTCTCTCTCTCTCTCTTTCTCTCTCTCTCTCTCTCTCGTTCTCCCCCTTCTCCATTACGCAACAATGTGGATGAAGCAAATCATGTCCTCCAAGAGTTATAATAGAGCAAAAAGGAACTCAAAACTATCAACCCAAAATATTTTAATTTGGGTTGAGTATGATAATTCCTTACTTTCTAAATCAATGCGCACTTAGATTGTAGGATTGAAAATGTCTTTTGATGTCCTGAATGTTCTCAAAGCTGCCTACGTTGCATACTCGAGCTTCAGAGTCATTCATCTCAAGGAGTTGTTAACAACCCTAATGATAGGGTCTAAATCTATTGAAGTACTATAGAAAAGAGTAAAAGTTATAAATTGTCAACTAGCTATGGTTTCCAAACTGATGACAAAAGGTTATCCTATGTTGCTTTCTCTTAGAGCTCTTCCATTAGAATGTGCTGCTTTTGAGAAGCTATAGCTATCTACTTGATCAAATTCTATCTCTATTACGAAGTTACATCTTTACTCTTTAACCATTAGGTATAGATTGGAGAAAATCCATATGATTCTAGCATATCTCCTCCAAAAAATTTTGTCAATACGACAAATGCTCCAAGCTGAATGCTCTCTTCTGATGAATCAAAAATAATAGTAGACAAGGTGGATGACATAAAAAATAATAGGGGACAAGGTGGATGACAATCATCTCATGAAAACAAGCAAAAATGTGTGGTTTATCAATATGACGACAAATCAAATCACATTGCTAAATATGCTTTGAAATTTATAAAACTTCAAGGAAAGGAAGTGCATCTAGGGCACAAAAAATTAGAACTTGTCACTACCTTGAGCCTTCCACATGATTACTTCTATTTTGTTGACTTGGCATGGTATCCTGATTCTTTTGTGCCTCGTCATATATCACTAACTTGAGTTCTTTTTCTATGCACAGTCCATATATATGAAGGCTAGCTAGAATACCATTTGAGCTAGTTGAATAGGTTTAAGTACAGCTGACATTATTCTTTTTTTTTTTTTTGCTTTGGATTCTATGTTTTTTTTTTTTTGCTCTGGATTCTATGTTTATTCTCAACAATATTCTACATGTTCTAGGTATTATAAAGAATTTAATTTTTTATCACAAATTTTCTATATTGACAATGAATTTAATTTTTGATCACAAATTTGCTATATTGACAATGTAACATCAAGTTAGAACGTCATCTCAGTATGTGTATTGTGAAGAATCTAGCAAACAAGGAAAGAGCTGAGGAATGAGCCATAAAGGACTCTACAAGTTTCATTTTCGTCAAGCACAGATGGAGAAAGAGAATAAAAATGAAAAAAAAAAAACTTCAACTCGAAGGTGGCATCAAATAATTTGTGTCATTTGGCACCCCAAAAAAAGAAAGTCGTGAGAAACTGCCTTATTACAGTTATTCATCAACTCATACAAAGGTTGGTTGTGCTCATCATGTCAACGAAATGGGGAGTCTATGTGTAGATTGTCAATGAGCAAAATCACATTGTTTAAATTTTCCAAACTCCAAGGTTACTGCTCCTCTTAATTTAATATTTGCATATGTTTGGGGCCTCATGCCAATGTTGAGATTTGACAAAGTTAGATATTAGGTCCATTTTATTGCTTTTTATTTGAGGTTTGCATGAGTCTACTTTCTTGCAAACAAATCAGATTTTATTGATACCTTTGAGGACTTCTAAGCCAAGGCTGAAAATCCTTCTGAACAAAACATAATTCTTTTTTTTCACACAAGGAAAATATATTGCTCTCAAACATATTCTTGATACCAATGGCATAATTCATGGTTTATGTTCATATACACACAAACAAAATGATGCTATTGAATGCAAACACCCGCATAAAATGGAAACAAGTCTATGCCGTTTGAGAAAATATTATTTGCCTCATGAATTTTGAATGTGCACCTTTTGCTACATTAATCTATCTTATTAATCATCATCCAACCTAAGTGTTAGCTTCCAAGAGTTCATAAGAATTATATTTAACTAACCTCCTCATTAAAAGTTTTTGAAGGTCTTTAGATGTGTGTGCTTCCCAAATCTTCAACCATATCACAAGAATAAGCTAGAACTCAATCCAGTTTAGCATATTTTGATGTTTATATCACAAAATGCAAAGGGTTATCTTTTTTAAACAAAATACATCCAAACCATCATCCCTTACAATGTTGCTTTTTATGAGGTCAAATTTCCTGTCAAGAACACGTGAGTCCTATAAAGAATCATCACCAGTTAAACTCATCCCAGTGCTGTTTCCACTAGCTCCAACTTCTTCATCATTGCCATCTCCAAATTCAAAGATTTGGTGCCCAACCATTTAGTTCCAAATCCAGAATTGCCACCTTCATCTAGTCAAGACTCCTTTTCTCAACATACCAGTCCAACAACTTCTCTTTACCAAATCAGCCACAACTAGTTTGAAGCCAGCCATGATAGCATGCTCTATGAATGAAATTTGTTTCCTTATGTTTTTCACATTTACCATTCATCCACTTCCAATAGCCTTTGTCACTCTGCTCCTTAAATCTTAAAAACCTGACTGCCTTTAATTAGGCCTCTCAAAATCCTAATTGTGTTGAAGCTATGACAAAGGAATATGAGGCTCTCATCAATAACAATACATGAGAGCCTATTCCACACCCATCAAATCGAAATGTTATTGATCCTAAATGGGTGTTTAAAATCAAATGCAAGGCTAATTGAACCTTGGAATATTATGGTTCATCTAAAATTGTCAAAATCATCCCTTTTATTGTTATCTCATACAAGTGGTCAGTTTGATAGTTAAACATTCACAATGCTTTTCTTAGTGGAAACTTCAAGAAGGTGTATATATGGCTCAGCTTCAAATATGAAGTTGATTCAACCTCTGTTTGCAAGTTATGAAAGGTTATTTGTGGGTTAAAGCAGACCCCAAAATCATCATATCAGAGACTTAGCAAGGCTCTATTATCATGTAATTTTCAAATCTCTCAGATTGGTACACTATTATTTATATATGCATACAAAACAATTAGCATTTGTGCTAATCTATGTAGATGATATATTAATCATAGGCAATTCCTCATATTTTCTAACCTTGTTAATTCATGGGCTTGGAAAGATGTTTGATCTTAAAGTCTTGAGGTAACCCTCATACTTTTTTGGAATCGAAACTCATAAAAAACTTGTTCTAACATAAATGTTAGGTTGATCTCCTTCAGAAAACTAACATGAATAATGCAAACTGGCCCCTACACCCACGACCACATCCATAGTTTTGGAACAAGGAAGCTTTGTTCCATATCATAATCCAACTGAATACAGAAGTGTTGTGGGAGCACTCCAATATGTTATTCTAACATGGCCTGATTTGGCTTATGTTGTTAACAAAATTTTTCGATTTATGCAAAAACCAACTCAACATCACCAGTTAGCAATCAAGCATATGTTGAGGTACGTGAACGGGCACTGTAATTTATAGTTTACTCATCAAACCATTTCTGGATTTCAATGTCTTTCCTATTCTAATGCCAATTAGGCTTGATGTCAAATGACAAGAAGTCAACATGAACTTTTAATATATTCCATGAATCAATTCTTCTCTTATGGAACTCCAAAAGGCAATCCACTATTGCTAGATTCGAAGTATAATACAGATATGTTAGTATAGCTAGCTAATATAAAGTCAGTATCGACTATAATAGCTACATGTCAAATGTACAATAGTTCCAAATCTATAGTGTGGTAATGTTAGTGTCACTTGTATGGCAGCTTGTCCGTTTTTTTTTTTTTCACAATCATAGTAAACATACTCAACTTGATACCAATTAGTTTCAAGTGTCATATAGCTTCATTGTATCAACTACTGAATGCTCTCACCAAACCTCTAGCATTTGATTGTTTTCAAGAGTCAAGATCCAAACTCACTGTCCGACGTAGACACTTGAATTTGAGGGGGTATATTATAGATACTAGCTCACATGACAAAATCATGACAATGCAAGCATTCAAAACAAATGGCGACAACTCGGCAAGAACAATGTGAATAATGCATTGAGCAACTCTGCTGATAATAGTTCTATAAATGAGGATGTAATGCAAGAACGGATCAGGGAAGGGAAGGCAAGAAGTAAGGAGATATGGCAAACTATAACAATAATGATTGTGGTGGTTATAAAGAGATAGGTACGAACAAACATGAATATGTTAGAATAAATCAGATCTCACTACAACAAAAAGAATTATTATCCATAGTCAAAACCATGGCTAATCGACCCAAAAAGTGTGGCTGAATGTATCTTCAGCCATGGTCTTGCTCATCGCTGTTAACTATTGGGATCATGGTAATGGCCTTTATGGCTATAAACCTTTGGACATGATTTTGACTGTGGCTACTACATCCATCAGTCTGGTTTACCTAAATCATTAGTGATGGTTTAGGCTGTGGCTGTTGTGTGCAATGGCCACAACTATAAATGCATTAGCCATGAGAAAAGTCATGGCAATCTCAGTTATGCTACCTTTCAATATAATATAACATAATATAATATAATATAATATAATATAATATAATACAATATACTATATTATATATTTTGAGAGAGAGGTAGAGAGAGTTGACAAAAAGACAAATTGTATTATAAAATATATTATTTACATATTTCAAAATTTAATTGAAATATAAATATTCATCAGACACTCCTGCCAACTCAACCGCTTCTTAGAAGTGTCGTTTCTCGCTAGGATCACCCTCCTGATGGATGTCCTCGAGCTCACGAGACCTTCCACCCTCTTTTCCCACCTGCCCTTCTTTCTCTCGGTCCTTTGTTCCTGTGCAAATACACACATATGTATTGAAACACAGACATAGCGGTCAAACTGATGGGTAGTCGAGTCAGTGAAGAGAAAAACATTCAAGGAAAATGAATCAGCATCCTTTAATATCCTCTGAGAATCATGGTTTCCAAGAAAAGGATTTTCAGGATATCATGAATATGGTGCACTAAGTTCATGAGAAAATAAGGCTATTTCCCTACGTTAGCATCAGTTACTGCATTTTTTCTGATAGTCTAATATCTAACAGCTAATTTTCCAATCATAACAATACATTCATGCTAAAAATTAACATGAACAAAATAGAGATGAAAAGCAATCCTCTCCTTGTATAAATTAAGAATTTTACCTGTCTAAAATGCTATACTCCTCTAACACAAAGCATTAATATGCCAAGGATGACGAGGTTTGTGCTGCCTACAAAAGTACAATGTAAGATGACCTTAATTAGATGAGGAAAACCAACACTGAATGTGATCATAACAAGTGGGTTTTAATCAATCAACTACATACAGCAATTCAAGAAGCAAGTGCAGAAGCAGATACCCCACCTTGCCATGCAACATAATTTGCCACACTAATAAGAAGTAAAGGGTCAAAAGCAGGAAAAGAAACAAAAGGAAAAATATGTTGGAACCTTGAATTCTGGATGCAAATAAACAGAGAGTGTATTACTATGCCACTTATAGAAGAGACAATCAGCTAAGACCACCTATTGCTTGCAAGTATCATGGAGTGCATTAAAACAATAATATGATGAGAATGCAATACTTACCTTACAATTTGACCTTGGAATCTTCAACTTTTGTAGTCTTCTGCTATATAAGGTCCAACATTTTAGCTTACCTTCTGGTGTGCTAACAAATATATCTGATTTATTAAAGGATAAACTACAACAAAAAAAAAATCCAGAAACACAATTGCATGGTTTTGCTTATTCTTGTAAGTAAAGGCTTGAGCCTCCATTGAAAGACTATTGGAAAGGAAAGAAAGTGGATTGACATGGTAAACTGTACAATTATACATTCAAGAGAAAGCAAATGAAGCATCTTTGATAAAACAAAAGAAGTTCAAAATGGCAAAACCCATATCATCATTTCATTGCTTTTCTTCAGCAATCAGCAGTCGGTGTAAAAAAAATTAAATACAAAATAAAGAACTCTAACCCTGTATTAGCTGCATTGACTTTAGCAAGAGAGGCCTTGGACAAGAAGCAATGAAAATAGTAACATCTTTTTATGGAATCATGGATGCATTTGTTTTTTAGAGCAAGAGTTGACAGATGTTTTAAAGAACTGGTTCTAGTTAAAACGTAGCTCAACCAAATAAAAAAAAATCAAATGTACACCTATAAAATCTAAGATGTGTTAGGCTAAATGCATAAGCTATTTTTGGATGTTAATCAGCTCATTACTTTTCACGAATTGGATCATACCTTTGTCTTTATACACATGCCTTGGCCTACTAGAAATTACTATTGCTGTTTCAACACTGACAAGGTCACTAGAGCTGTATTCCTCCTCTATACTGATCAGGGGATCGAGTTTCTGTAGATCATCATACTACAGCACACTAACTTCTAGTGCTAAAGTTGTGTCCACATGATAGAAGATAGCTCACCCATTTGCCTTCTTAACCTATGTTAGCTTCCCATTTTATTGTTTTATCATTTCACTTCTTACAAAAAATAACCACAGTCATATGTTAAATCTAGAGCCTGGTTGCACAGTCAAGAATGTGGCGACTGCAAATATTATGCATGAAAAACAAGTACCAAGAACATCTATAATGTGTGAACCAAACTGCTATCTTCATATAGAGGATGACAGACTTAAAAGCGTATTTCAAGCTGATTGATAGGCTTCTAAAAAGTCAAATGAAGACCATTGAAGTGAAAAATGAAGTCGCAGTTGTGGTTAACAATATATGTATTAGGAGTTCACTTTTTATACACACCTCATCCATAGAATGAAGTTCCATCAGTGGGTGGTGCAAAACTGCCAGATATGCCTCATTCTCCCTACATGTTTAAGACAGGAAATAAAAATTAAAAAGACCAGAGTGACAGTCTTTATGGTGAGATAAAATAAAGTTATAATATCACGAATATAAGCCCATGTACACATATAACGAAAAGTGCTTTGTATAAGTAGCAACCTAATATATAAGACAAAATTGTGGAAGTTTCTACCTTTTTAAAATAGCCTTTGAAAACAATAGACATAAAATCTGAAAAGAAGGGCTTCATAATCTAAAACCCCTAACATTATGTATTATATTTTCCATCCTTTTGCATGCAAATGCTTGAAATCTTAGTCTTGATCATATTTAAATGTGTTTTCTTGATCATTAAAAAAAATAACAACTCTTCTAACACCAATATATCTGTAGTAAAATATTTAATGCTTTCATAGGACAGGTAAAACAAATACATCTTGTAATGAAGCATCACATATCCAGTCAACAGAGCAAAAGTAGGCGAAAACTGAAGTGGAGATTAGGAAGATGAAAAACATGTTTAAGATTCATTACAATTACAATTTTGAACTCAAAAAGAAACTAATCCTTGACATGATGTTTGGAATTTTGGATTCCAAATAAAGATCTATTAAGCAAAAATTGATTGTAGGCTTGTAGCCTATGCAACTCTTTGTATCAGATTGTGATGCACTTTACTTAAAAATGCTATAATAGATCTGAATTTTCGAAATTGGCCAAATGAATATTGAAATCAATGAAACTGGGGCAAAAACCCAAGAATTATATTTGTGACTTAGGTGCTTGTATGTATATATTTATATGTATGTATACGTGTGTGTGTGTCTGTATGTCTCTCTCTCTCTCTCTCATATATATATATATATATATATATATATATATATATATATATATATATATATATATATATATATGTATGTATGTATGTATGTATGTCTGCATGTATGTATCTTACAAACAGGCACCGAGAGAGAGAGAGAGAGAGAAAGAGAAAGAGAACAAAAAGTATTTCATTTGTGAAAGCCCTTACAAAGATGGATAGTAAAGAAAAAGGGTTATTACCACTTCACCAATAATCTAGGAGTATAAGCTAAGTTGACTCTAGCATGGTATGTCCTCTAATAAAACAAGATTGGAGAGTTTCGCACTAGATGGGCAACAAATAGATCAGATCTATTCAAATTTTGAGATGGATAATAAGCAGGGGCCACAAAGGGTCTAGGAAGGGGTGGAGCCAAAATATTTTCCTTTGTGGGGTGGGGAAGGGTCGTGGTGAACAGTCCAAAGAGTCAACCAAATAAGTATTTGAAAATTTTTATGGGGGCCAACTATGGTTTTTCCAAGATTTTACGGTGAAATTATTGAAAACATAATGTGTAAAACTTTGTTTTTTAAAATCCCAGGGACACCATGGCCCCCCCAACTGAGCCCACCCGTACCGCCCCCGAGTCTAGGTGATTATTTGTTCACTTTGATAATATGGCAT
This sequence comes from Nymphaea thermarum, assembly GCA_011799765.1. NCBI lineage: Eukaryota > Viridiplantae > Streptophyta > Magnoliopsida > Nymphaeales > Nymphaeaceae > Nymphaea > Nymphaea thermarum. The sequence goes on along the minus strand of JAANDH010000192.1, from coordinate 194,873 downwards.
ATCCTTATGTTTATGCATGTACCTAAACCAGCTGTCAATAATACCAGAATAACAATTTGGGCACCTTAGTTGCTACTAAACAATGCACCACCATTTATCCAAATGATGCAGTCCTTATTTGGGACACACCAATTCTATTTGAAAAATCAGCATGAAACACTTGGATATCAACCAAAATTTTGAATTACATGCATACGACCAAGATTTAAGCTAGTGCCATGCAGATAGTGTGTTTTGTAGTTAGACATATAAGGCTGGGCATCAAGTTGGGTACCCGACAAGTACCCGGCCCAATTCGGGCCCGAGGAATCCGGCCGGCTTGGGCCCGATTGAGCCCGGTTCGGCCGATAATTTTTTTTAATACATATTTTATTAATTTTTATATATAATTATAATATTTTATTACAATTCATTATATTTAAATATTATTTTATATTTAATATATGTTTTTTAATTTAATCGGGCTCGGCCTGGGGCCAAGCTCAGACTTGGGTTTTAGGTGTTGGGTCGGATCCGGGCCTGGGTTTCAGGCGTCAAGCCGGGTCCAAGCCTGGGTTTCGGGTGTCGAGCAGGCCCGAGCCCGAGTCTTATTGGACCAGGCAAGGCCAGGCCGATGCCCAGGCTTGTAGACACATAGACAAATACTCAAAAAAAGACCATTTCTTAGTTCAAACGAGTCTCATGTTAATTGTTTTAGGCATCATAATTGCATCATATAATATGGTAAATTGCTTACCCTATCAGGTCTGGGAAACTTGATTGACATCTCAACTAATCAAGAAGAAGAAGAAAAAAACAATTGTGCAAGTGTGTCTAATAATTCCAATAAAAAATAAGAAGAAAATGACCAAAATGAAAGAAGTGATCTGAGGCAAATAGACGGCCTCTGCTCCTCTCTTCATGACCAGTGAAAGAAACAAGGAATGTTTGTTGTTACCGATTTCTAATCAGCAACAGCACATTCCTTAAAGAAATCAAGACTGCAAAAAACTAACGACAACAATATACGTGGTTCGGCATTGAAAAGCCTACATCCACAAGAAGGAGGAGCTCTATTGGAATAAAGATTTTTTCTGCTACACTTGTTACATAATCAGACACCATTTTTGTAGTGAGTGTAGATAATGTTACAAAAGATGAATTTTGTCAAGCAATAAGGAAAGGAAATAATCAAGTCGGCAACCATTGGAATAGGCAACCACCAAAGTCGGCAACTATTGAGCCAGCACCAAAATTTCTTCAAGAATGTAACGACAGCTGATATCAATTGTCATATTTCCAAACATAGAGCCTCCTTATGCTAACTGCTCAACACTCCCCCTCAAGTTGGGAAGAGTAAAGATTAACGATTCCCAACTTGATCATGGTGTCAGTTAATTTGTCTTTGGTGATGAATTTGGTGAACATGTCTGCATACTGATCATGGCTTCTAACAAATGGTGTAATAATGCTTCCATTTTGAACTTTGTCATGACTAAAGTGATAATCGATTTCAATGTATTTTGTCAGTTCATGAAAGACAGAGTATGCAGCTATATGAATTGTGGCTTGATTATCACAATGTAGCTTCATGGGAGAGGATTGATTAAAACCCATCTCTGTTATCAATGCCTTGAGCCAAGTAAGTTCGCAAGTTGTATTTGCCATAGCTTTGTACTCCGCTTCTGCGCTAGACCTAGAGACGACCTTTTGCTTCTTCCTTTTTTATGAGATTGGATTTCATCCAATGGTTACACAACAACCAGTGGTAGATCTTCTATCTGAAGTACTACCAGCCTAGTCGGCATCTGAAAATTCTTCAATAGAAATGTCCTTATTACGTTTCATCTAAATGCCACTGCCAGGTGCTCCCTTTAGGTACCTTAGAATGTAATCGATGGTGTGAAAATGAGTACTTTGAGGAGTGTGCATATAACTCACTTCACTTATGGCATATGCTCTATCTAGCCTAGTGACCATCAAATAAATGAGTTTTCCAACTATCCTCTGATATCTTTTAATGTCCTTGATAGGCCCATCGTTTCCAGCCATGTCTAATTTGTGATTGACCTCAATTGGTGTCACTGCAGGTTTAGATCCCAATTGTCATGTTTCTTTCAGTAGATCCAAAGTGTATTTTTTATGAGATAAAAATATACCTTTCTTTGAATGACTTACTTCAATTCCAAGAAAGTATTCTAATCTTCCAAGATCCTTGATCTCAAATTTCTAATGAAGATATTTCTTGGTTTCTTCTATCAAACTTTAGGACATCCCTATAATGACAATATCATCCACATATACTAATAGCAAAATGATTTCATTTTGTGAATGATAAATGAATAGAGAATTATCTAAAATATTGCAATGGTATCCAAAATTTATCAGAGCTGAACGAAGTTTTGAGTACCATGCATTGGGAGATTACTTGAGACCATAAATAGATTTTTTCAGCTTGCAGACAAGATTTTCCGTACCGTTATGTTCCAAACCTTGAGGAATCTTCATATATACTTTCTCTTGGAGATCGCCTTGAAGAAAATCATTTTTAACGTTGAGTTGAAAAAGTTCCCACTCAAAGTTGCAAGTGATAAATATTATAGTTCTCAAAGTAATCATTTTTTGCAACTAGAGCAAAGGTTTTAGAGTAATCTATCCCCTCAGTTAGAGAAAATCCACTCGCCACCAGTCTGGCTTTGTGTCTTTCAATCGAGCCATCGCTATATAATTTATCTTAAAATATCCATTTACAAGTCACTAGTTTTTCCCTGAGGGAAGAGGAACAAGATCCCAAGTCTCATTTTTTATTAATGCATCCAATTCTTCCCTTATGGCTCTTCTCCACTGAGGTTTTCAATAGGCTCCTTCAAAAGTTTCTGGTTCAACCACACTATCTAATTTTACAAAAAAAGTAGGTTTTTGTTGAGATAAGTTGTCGTAGTTTTCTTGAGCTTCAATAGGATACTTAACTTGACAGCACATAACAAAATCTCTAAGCCTTATAGGTGGTTGACAAGCTCTTACAGATCACCACATGGTGGTAGCTTCTTCCATAGGCTGATCATTCTAATTTGAAGTTATATTTTCATCTAGTTGAGATGACGAAGGCTGATAGTTAACTTCGACGTCAGCCTAGGAGATACATTGGGGAGAGATATAAAATTAGATGGATGGTTTTTCATCTCCCTCTGAAATTGATTGTTAAAATAGGCATATGTCTCATCAAACTTCACATCTTGAGATACAAACATCTTTTCTAATATAGGGTCAAAACACTGAAAACCATTAACCCATAAACACACATTTCATGGCACAAGTTTGAAATTTATTTTGATGCTTAGGCGATTTCCAAACATAGACAACACAGCCAAACTTTTTGAAGTGATCAATAGAGTGCTTATGACCCATGGGAACTTCAATAGGCGCCTTATTTTCAAGATTGCATCATGGCTATCTATTCATAATATAGTTTGTCGTAGTCACTCCAAAAATGCTCAGGGACTTGATTTTGAAATAATAAAGAGTGTATCACTTCAAGAAGATGTCTATTTCTCCTTTTTGAAACCCCATTCTGTTGTGGAGCTTCTCTACATGTCGTTTGGTGTTTCATATTGATGTGAGAATGACTCAAAATTATGGTTTACATACTCGGTTTCATTCTCATGCGAAAGATTTTACTTTTAGTTCCAAACTGAGTAGAGACCATAGTATAAAAAATTTGGAACTTTGAAAACACTTCATCCTCGAAACGAAGAAAATAAATCCAACTCACTCTAGAGAAATCATCAATAAATGAAAGATATATTTGAAGTCATTCTAAAGTCAATCAGGGCTGACCCCCAAACGTCTGAATGAACTAATTCAAACATACTGCTGGAACAACTATCAGAGGAAGGAAATGGTGGTCGGGTAAGTTTTGTGTACCAGCACACCTCACAAGAATTGCAATGAAACTTGATTTCAGGCTTCAATATACTCATTGCATAATTGGATGGGTGACCTAACCTAGAATGCCAACGCTCCTCTTCATCCTTATTTCTAGTGGCAGCAAGAGCCTTATTAACATGATTCAAATAATAGTAACTTGTTTAATGTCAAAACAATCTTTAATATTAGATAGTACACTTTTAAACCCAATCATATTATCAAAAGCACTAGAATCTATAATCCAAGAGTTTTCAACTAAATATGATAGGAAACTGCATATACCTGGTCTGTCGTTAGTGTCCTTGGTGGCTAGAGTGGCAGTGTTTTGTTTGATAAAACCTTGTAAAAGTTGTGATAGTTTGTCCATTGTCACTGGGGTTTTAGATTCATCATCAAAAGCCTGTGCATCTTTGTTTGTCTTTCAAGACCTTGTTTTTGTTAACCTTCCAGCACTTCCCCCATGTATGATTATCCTTCTTGCAATAGGTATAGAAAAATTTCTTTTTCCCTTTGAATTCTAAGTTAGATGATATACCACTATCTTTTTGTTTAGAAATCAATGCAGCTTGGAAGTTATTAACATCATCATTCTTATTCAATGGATTCATAACTAACTGACCGCATTCTTCATGCATGATTATAGAGCATATAGTATTCAACTTAGGAAGATCAGCAGTCATAAGTACCTGGCTGTGAAGTTGTTCGTATTCTGGCCTAAGACCTGCCAACATTTTAAATATTTTATCACTTTGTCTGTTCTTCGCAAGAGTAATCGCATCAGTGGCTGCAGGTGTATAAGAATCCCATTCATCCCAAAGTGCACATAACTGCCCAAGATATTCAGTATAAGACATGTCTTCCTGCTTTAGATAATTGATTTCTTGAGCATTCTGATATCTTCTGGCAACATTATATTGCTGACTGAAAAGATCATGAGCAATCTTACATATCTCCTATGCGGTTTCTAAAAAATAAAAACTTCAGGCAATCTTCATGCCCATAGAGTTTAGAAGCCATGACATAATTGTATGTTGTTTGATTCCCATTCTTCTAGCTTTGGATCCCCTTCTGGTGGCTTTGGTTTACTACCTGTTACATGATCAAGTTTTGCCTTTCCACTGAGGAATAATTTTGTGGACTTGGTCCATGTGAGGTAGTTCAACCCATTCAGAGGTTCGGTGGTAATTTTCAGTGCTGGATTAGCACTGTCAAGCATGTTGATCTGCTGATGATGGTTTGCAGTGTTGCTTCTAGAAGTTCCTCCCTCAACCATAGAGAAAGAATGACAAAGAACTCAGGTATGATAACTTGTCTCTTATACCATAAAGAAATCAAGACTGCAAAAAACTAATGACAATAATATATGTGGTTCGGCATTGAAAAGCCTACATCCACGAGAAGGAGGAGTTCTATTGGAATAAAGATTTTTTCTGCTACACTCCTTACATAATCAGACACCATTTTTGTAGTGAGTGTAGATAACATTACAAAAGATGAATTTTGGCAAGAAATAAGGAAAGGAAATAATCAAGTCGGCAACCATTGGAATAGGCAACCACCAAGTCCGCAACTATTGAGCAAGCACCAAAATTTCTTCAAGAATGTAACGACAACTGCTATCAATTGTCATATTTCCAAGCCTCCTTACATTAATCGCTCAACATTCTTCCTGCTTAGATGAACAATTAAAAGAGAAAAAACAAAACCAAGATCAAGGAACAAAAATATAAGTGAAAGAGGAAGAAGGAAATGACTTTTTATTGATCGATTTGGCCCACGTTACTTGCACATTCCCCCGAAACCCTAGAAATGACAACTTGATTGAGGCTTGGGAAGAAATTACAGGAGAGAAATAGCAAGATTGAAGAAAAGGAGATGCAATAGTTTAAAGAAAAAGCAAAACAAAACAAAGAAGGATTAAAAGCAGGAATAGCAAAACCTCATATCCTCATTTAAAAATCTTACAATTTCGGTGTCTGGCTAAGACACTAATGAAATCTTCGCCTAGCAGTAATGATGAGAGAGAGAGAAGTGAGGTGCCTTTCTATGTAACAAAATCATAGGAAAAAATCTGCCTAAAATGATCTGCTGCTTGACTTTGAGGACCCATGGACCCCTCAAAAGTGCCTATGGTATTGTCTATTTCCATGTTAACTCTGCTAGAGTCAGCCACCGAACTAGGAAACATGACAACCCTATGCTTCGGCATCAACCTCATCCCTCTAAGCACCCAGAGAAAATAACGAATGACAACTCTCTCTCTCTCTCTCTCTCTCTCTCTCTCTCTCTCTCTCTCTCTCTCTCTCTCTCTCGTGGAGGCTGGCCTTTCAATTTCTTCTTATCCCTGAAACTTCCTCTCTCAAGCAAAATGTACCCTGCCAAAAAAAAGGAAATTTCTTGTGAATCTGTGTTGAAGTGCTCTTATAAGACCTCGGGCCACCAACTTCCACAGTTCTTTCCATGGGCATTGAGCAACTTTGTTTTAGTGTCTTTACAGCACAATATTTGTCCAAGATTATGAATAACTACATAAATGGAACGTTGCCTATGCTGATGATGAATGATTTGAGGCATGAAAAGGAGGATGTAGGATCATTTCTGAATTTGTATAACACTATTTCTTCATTAATTTCCCTCTTTAAACTTTGTTTTATTAAACCCTATGGTATAATTCCTCAGTGGATAGTCAAATATTTTTGCTTGGATATCATGTAGTCAAAAGCACATGCAGCCTTTGCTATCCTCTGGTCATCTTTGAGTTGTTAGAAAATTTCTATCACCATTCACTCTCTAAAAATTGAGAATCCCAACTAACACCAATTTGCTAATCAACAATTAACATGCATAGGAAATTCCTATCGATTTCTCCCATACAGTCTATAATATGCAGAATTTCTGTTGAAGCATGCTTTCTGGTTTCAACCTATTTACCTTTAATGCTTATACATGAATTTTTCCTTATTTCATTACTATATAACAACTTATTTGGAGCATTCCCAATTACAAGTTCATGCAATAGGCACAAAACAATCCTTGTTTGATTAGATATCAATGACTAGAAATTCATGAATTGTTTTAAGAGTTCCCATGGATTTTAACATTCCTTCAAAAAACAATTTACATTGTCATGGAAAGGGAAGATGAATCGTTCTCACTCCAACTTGCAAATGTGGAAGCCCAAATAGTAGTCATTTTGGAAATTTTCCATCCTATCCTCCATCTCTACAACTCCCTTATGATCTAACTTCTTTGGCTCCAAAATAGAGAGACCAAGACATACCTCATTGGTTATTGCTTGTTGCTAAAATTATGAATTAGAATAACTTCTATGCTGAAGGCATGAAATAAAAATTAAGAAAACATTTATTAACAGTGAACCGATAATGAACCCATCAAACAACTTTATAGTTCATGTTGCAATTGGAGTTCTCTGAGGGCAACATGAACTAATATGAAATTTCATATGCAAAATGATGATTAGAATGATTGAAGCTCATGATGAAACCTTGAAATGCATGCTAGCAACCAATCACCATCCACTATGGGAAGGGATTCTACTGATAGACAAGCTTTACATATCATCTATAGAATGGGGAAGTAATTGTGAGAAAACAATCTTTTATATTTTTAGCTCTTTATAATTTTCTGATTGCGTCAAAAAAATGGAAAGAAGAATGCCTTTAGGCATATGCCTTTAGGCATGTGTAACACTACAAGAGAACTGAACAGCTCTAGACCTAAAATGACACCAACTAAGGCTCTCATTGGCACTACTTTAGTGCAGGAGCACTCGGTTATACCAGTGATCACATCAGCTCTGGCACAAGCTCTGGTCATACCAGTGAATCCCAATACTGCTACCATGCTTGTTGTGCCCAGAAAGTTACAAAGAATTTTTCTACTATAAAAACAAAGGATATAGTGGTGATTAATTGACAAGTATATATATATATATAATATATATATGTGTGTGTGTGTGTGTGTGTCTGTGTGTGTATTAGTGAGATGTGTTGCTACTCTATAATCAATTAGGACATTGGCACTTTCCATTTGTTTTATGTGTACATGTGATTGCTCATTGCAAAAGCTTCTTTCCTTTGTATTCCTCTTTTCAATACAAAAGTACAACTTATAAAGAAAGTAGCTGCTATCATTTATCACATCAAATGCAGACCTGGAACACCTATGAAGATGAATCCTAACACCAAAGTGTTCATGTTTCAAGTTTCAACTAGTCTTCATTGCTCTAGTTTTGATATGGATGGTACTCTTTTGCTTTATCTTGAAATGCCATCTGCAAGTAATTATAGAAAGAGACAATCGACACTAAAAACATTGAAATTGTTGTAAGAGAGTATTAGTGAGAGAGAAAACATGTTAATCTTCATTATGCCTAATCATATGTAATATATGATTAGGTCAAGGGAGGGGCGGCAGCCTCTTTACAATTTTAATACACTAGAAAAATATAAAGGACACAAGGAGACCAGTGAACTTGAAGAAGTAAACTCCACAACCTTAGACTATTTATTGAAAACCCCTTAAACTCATTGTTATTTTTCAAGACTCCCCCTCAAGCTAAAGCATATATATCCATTATGTTGAGCTTGTTACACCAAGTAGTAAAGTCAGTAATAGGCAATGGCTTAGTAAATATATCAGCTACTTGTTCTTTGGAAGTTACATGAGAGGTGGAAATGATTTCAGATTGTACCATGTCTTTGATATAGTCACAGTTGACTTCTATATGCTTCATTCTCTCATGAAATATTGGATTTATTGGCTATCTAAGTAGTTGTTTTATTGTCGCAATGCATCATAATAGGTAGTGGAACTATCACTCCTAGGCTAGTAAGAATGAATTGATCCAAGTCATCTCTACTGTCATCTAAACCATAGCCATGTACTTAGATTCAGCAGTAGATCTGGCAACAACAGTCGGCTTCTTGCTTTTCCATGACAGTATATTTCCCCTAACAAAAACATAGAAACCAGAGGTAGACTTCTTGTATTCAACCAAACCTTCATAATCTACATCTGTGAATGCCTCAACTTCAATAGAAGTTTCTTTCTTAAAGAATAATCCTTTCCCAGGTGATGACTTGAGATATTTGAGGACCATGAGAGCTGCATTCCAATCTACTTTTCTTGGCTTGTCCATGAATTAGTTCAATTTTCCCATAGCTACACAAATGTCTAGTCAAGTGAAAATCACATGCAATCGTTTACCAATTAGGGATACGATTTGCTGTCTATAGCTTTAGACTGCTCATCATGGAGGTGAATTTTAGGATTCATAGGAATAGATGCGGGCTTAGTCCCCAGCATACATGTCTCCTATAATAGATCGAGCACACACTTTCGCTGAGACAAAGTCACTTCTTCTCTACTTTTAGCAACCTCAATTTTCAAGAAATAGCAAAGAGGACCTAGTCCTTGGTCACAAAGTGCTTTTGCGAATAGTGTTTGGTTTCAGATATCTCTTGATCATTATCTCTACTCAACATGATATCATCTACACAAATAACCTTCAATGTTGCACCTTTGGTGGCCTTCTTGACAAATAGAGAGTGATCTCACGGGGATTTCTAAAAGCCAAAAGCAGACACTACCTCAAATCATTTGTGAAACCATGCACAAGGGCTTTGATTAAGCCCATAAATGGCCTTTTTCAAAAGACATACCTCACCACAATCCTCCCATTGCTCAAAGCCAATGGTTGTTGCATATAGACAATTTCAAAAAGGTCTCTTTATAGAAAGGCATTCTTTACATCCAACTGGTGTAGCCTCCACCCTCAGTAAACAACAATAGAAATGACTAACCAAATGGTTCCCAAGCAAGCAATAGGAGAAAAAGTTTTGAAGAAGTCTACCCCATAAGTTTGAGTGTATCCTTTTGCCACTAGTTGAGCTTTATATCACTCTATTGACCCATCCGAGTTATACTTGATGGTAAAAAACCTACTTAGAGCCAATAATATCATTGTGTGAAGGAGGATCAATAAGCTCCCACATTCCCCTAGAATGTAGAGCCTTAATTTCTTTTTGCATGGCTTGCTTCCACTGTGAGTCTAAGATAACTGATAGGGAAGAGGGGCAAACATTGCTGAAACGGCACCAATAAAATTTTGCATTATGTGCGCTGAGGTGCTCAATGGAGACAAACTTGGAGATGGGATGAATCATGCATTGTTTCTTCCCTTTACGAAAATGATAGGGAGTTTAACTTCTTCTGCATTGAGACTTCTAGGGCTGCGCATCTCAAGAAAGGGCTCAATGAAATCATCTGGAGAACTTAACTCAGTGATAGACATTGATGAAGGCTCGTGATTAGGAGAATGTCTCCTACTATACACCAGTGGAGTTCCTTGAATCGAGCAGGATAAGGACAAGTGGATTGAGAGGTATGCGAGTCAAATTCCAAAAGTCTAGGAGGAACATGAGGGGAAAAGAAAAGACCTCTTGATGAGAGGTAGACCCAAGACAAGGGTAATACAGCTCATAGTTAAAAAAAATGACATTTGCACTAACATACTCTTTCTTTAAGATAGAGTTAAAGCATTTGTATCCCTTTTGGGTCCTATAATAAGCCACAAATAAACATTTAGTTTGAGCAGAATGTTCATCTCATTTTGGTCAAGTATATTTACAAAACATACATCCAAAGACCTTAGGAGGAAGGTGAAACAATTTGTTGTCAGGATAAAGCAATTGAATAGGAATTATATTGTCCACATAGGAGGAAGGTAAATGATTTATAAGATAACAAGCTATCAATATAGTATCACCCCAAAAGAACAAAGGCACATTCCCTTGAATCATTCAAGTTTTGTTCATTTCCAATAGGTGATTGTGTTTTCTTTTAGCAACTCCATTTTGAGGAGAGGTATGACCATATGTGTATTGTGGATGAATTTCATGGGTATTGTAAAACTACATAAGGGAGAGATCAGAATCCAAGTGCATTGTCAGTAAGAACACTTTTGACACATGAATTAAACTGAGTCTTGAATGAAAGATTTGATGATACAAATAACTTCAGATCTGTCTTTCAATAAATAGGCATAGGACACTTGCAAAATCATCCACAAGAACTACATAATAACAAAACTTAGACTGACAAAGTGCCTCATTTGAGCCCCAAACTTTGATGTGAATAAGATCAAAAGGACTCTTACTGCTAGGACTCTGACTCGATGGGAAAGAACTTCAGGATTACTTCCCAAGCTGACAAGCTTCACACTAGAATATGTCAGAGGGAGGAAAATGAAAAAAAAAAACTCTATGAAGCTTGGAGATGAGAGGATGTCTAAGCCGATGATGCCACTGAAAGAGACTGGTACTCGACTTCAAGGATGATGCTACGACCTCATCCAGTTGAGATAGATAGTAGACTACATCCTACTCATAGCCTCCACCAATCTCTTCTTAGTCAATAAATCCTGAAACACACAAGAGATGGGGTCAAAGATAACTCAACAATTCAATTGCTTAGTAAGTTGGCTCAGAGATAATGAATTGGTTATGAACACTAGGGCATGAGTAACCTGTGAGATACATAAAAGAAGAAGACAAATGAACATCCCCATGTCCAAGGGTAGGTGATAGTCTTCCATCTGCTAGTCTAACATGGGGGGAAGTAGGATAAGACTAAATGGAAGAAAACATATGATCTTTGTCATAAAAGTTCTGTGAGGCACCAGAAACAATTATCCATACTCTACCTGAATCTTGGGATGTCATACCTGCAAAGTAGGTGATGCTAGATATGGTAGTCAAGGTGTTGTATTAGATCTAAACTTGTTCATATTCTAAGCGGCTGAGACTCAAAGTGAATACATCCAATGAGAGACTTATATTCTCACTCAAGGTGAGAGCAGCTAAAGTGGATATAATGGGAGAGGCAACTTGTGCAGTAGGCTTTATGGGAGCAGTAGTAGAAGTCTTCCCCTACATAGACGATTGGGATGGGGGATGCCCATTTTTGTTCCAACATTTGTCCTTTAGATGACCCAAACATGCACAAAAGGTACGCTACAATTTTCCCCAACCTCCATTTCCCTGACCACCACCTCTCCCATGGAAACTAGGAGAGCCACGACCATGCCCTCCATAGGCAGCAAGAGTTGAGGCTGCATAATCATATGGTGGTTCAGTCAAACTGAGAGCAAGTCGATTGAGCCTGTTATAAGCCTTTGTTAAATTAGGGATTCAACCCCTATAAGCATTTATGTCTTTATTACACCATACTTAGAGACAAACCAGACAATAACCATGCAACCATAGTTCTCTCGAGATGAAATTTTTGACATGCATCACAAAGAGGTCATATGGCATGCAGCCTTTCATATGCAACCTATACTGAAGCAAAATATTGAGCAAGTTTTGGTCTCTCTTCTAGAGAAGGAATATGTCTTGTTTGATTTGTAAGATTCTGCTAACATTCTTTTCTTGAGAATAAGTATTATGCAGGTGCTCTCACATATGTTTTAGCAGTTTTATAACAACACAACCCAATAGCAATCTATTGTTGCACACTATTTATTATCCAGGCCATAACAATACTATCATCTTTGGTCCAAGTAGCATACTGTTTGCATCCCAAAATTTTCATTGGTTTTGGAGTGCTCCAGAAAAATGAGGTTTTGCTTTGAAATAGAGAAGAAAGGGACTCACCCATCGGTACTTGGATCGACCGTTCTCGGCGCCTTTACCGGAGGTAATCAACCCAAGGACTATGCTTATTATTGATGCATTTCATGTTAACTTAAACATCCTTTTGATCATATATGCGGTGTAGAAAAATATTAAAAATTTGATGTTTCAAACTTTTGAAAAGATTTTTGAAGAGTTGCTTGAGAATGTGAAATGGTTTGGGAAAGATAGAAGGAAATCATTGTGAATATCATTGGAAAGCTTAAAAAGTCATTTTGAAATCATTTTAGTGTTTTCTTAAGACTTTAAGTAGGTTTGAGATTTTGCTCTAATTCGGTTACCACCTAGTTAGAGCTTCATCTCTTCTTGCTTAAGTTCTTTTAGAGATGTGATTGTATTTATTTGTGATATTAAGTGAATGTGAATGCATGAATGCATTGATCCTATATGATTAAAAGAGAATGAAGCATTCCTACCACAACATTCATCTAAAGCATTCCTACCATAACATACATCTAAGATTTTTGTTTTTGTAAATATCATATATATAAAGGAAAAAATTTTTAAAATGGATTGGGGTTGTAGACCTATCAAGCATGAATCCAATATTGGGTCATTACTTGGTTTTGGTCTTAATGAAGTCAGCAAATGAAAATTTAAAATCTTAAATGATAAGAGAAAATATTGAAAGAATGGAAAAGATGAAAGACTTGATCCCAAGAGAGATATAGAGAAGGAGAGAGAGAAAGAGATCTTGAAAATCATAAAATCAAATATTTAAAAGGAAGAGAGATACGTATTCATATACATATTTATATATACATATGTATATATGCATAGATACGTATATGAAACCTTGTGAAAATGAAGCTTAAATCAAATAGAGAAGAGAATATCATTTTAGAAAGAGAGATGGATTTAAAATGGAATACACGTATATATATTTATATATACGTATATGAGAGTTTGTAAAATGATATGTTAAATCATAAAGAGATAATGACAAAGAAGGATATTCATGTGCACACATATGTATATAACATGTATATACACATATGTCTTCATGAGTATTAAAATCAAGAAATGAATTGAAAATAGCCGACTTCAATTTTTGATGTAGGCCGGAGGGGAACTTGGGCTCATGCAAGAACCTAAGTTAAGTCTCCAAAGCCGTCTTAGAAGGTTTCTTTTGAGAATGTTTTGAAAAATATGATTTATATAAAAATATAAAATGTCATGATTTGGTTTGCCACAAGGGATGTATTTCTTCCACCGTTGGGTATGGAAGAAAATCAAGCAATATAACGAGACACTCATTAGGATTCCTAATGGGGTGATTAGGAAAGAAACTAGCGCAAAATGTCATGCAAATGCATATTAACATGTACATATTTGTAAGGGTTTTTACGGGTTGGAGAAGCCCCAACCTCAAAAATCACAAGAAGAAATCTCAACCCCAAACACTCACTCTCATCATGCATTGGGTCATATAAATAGAATATTAGAATATCATGCATGAGCATCATTTCAAGCATGAATGATGAATGAAGACAACATATCAAGTATATTTTTTGAGATAAATGAAGAAATAGATTTTGTTCTATCTTGCTCATACTCCCGGTGCACTCAAGAGTAACTCTTGATTCCGGATCATTTGAGCTATCTTGCATGGCCATGGAAAGATGGCAAGAGGAAAATGAAGATATGAAAAAGGAAAGATTGCATGATGAAAATGAAAGATCATCTCATCTTCTTATGCTCCCGGTGCACTCTAGCATAGCCTCTTGACTCTAAAAATAGAGATTGAGGGCTATCTCATATGGCCATGGGGAGAGGAAGAATAAAGAAAAGGAGGAAATGAAAATAAAGATTTTCATATCTCGGATATGAATAATAATGGAAATGCCATGGAGAGAAGAGAAAATGAAAATAGAAATAGAGGAAGATTACTTACCTCGAATGTGATTGATATTAGAAATGAGCTCTCTCTTAAATGATCTTGGATTTGCCTTGAATGAAGCTCCCAAGATGTTGAAGATGAAGCCTCCAGGAGATCTTTGATGCTCCCTTGAAGAGTTGTTGCTTGATGAAAATTACTCCAAGTTGGAGAAGAAGAGAGAAATGGAAAGAGAGAGCAAATGAAAATTTGGAATTTGAAGTGAGGAAGCACAAGAGGTTCCTTCATGGTTGGCCCTTCTCAAGAGAGAAAGTTGTAGGGTATTTATAGAAACTTTGGAGCCAAAATTTAAAATTTGAATTCAAGATTTGAATTTAAGAGGGAAGAGTTTTGGAGCCAAATTTCGAAATTCGAATTCAAGATTTGAATTAAAGAGATAAGAGCTTTGGAGCCAAATTTCGAAATTCGAATTCAATATTTGAATTAAAGAGATAAGAGCTTTGAAGCCAAATTTCGAAATTCGAATTCAAGATTTGAATTAAAGAGATAAGAGCTTTGGAGCCAAATTTCGAAATTCTAATTCAAGATTTGAATTAAAGAGATAAGAGCTTTGGAATTCCCAATTTGGATCTAAACTTTGATTTTGGATCTAATTCGGATTTGATAATTGGATTTTGAGTTTGAAATGTTAGATTTGGATCTAAACTTGGATTTAAAATTCATTTTTAAAAATAATAGCCCCAAAATTTTAATAACCCCATTTTTTTGAAAAAATTGGGGTGATAACACATACCTTCCCACCTTCTCTTTAGGTTTGTCTTCCTCCAAAATGTGTCATTTATGATGTCTCACCACTAACATCATGAAGGTCTGATGCCAAATTTCATAGTTAGTTCCATCTAGCTTGACAGAAGTGCCATAGGAGAAGGGATTTCAGAAGGCCTTGTATTCCCTTTTGAAATCAGATCTACTAGTGCTGCTGGACCCCTTCTCGTTTGTCATTTTCTTTAACAATGGATGGCAAAACCTTCACACAATCAGATTATATGAAATGGCAATCCAAGGCACATTAAGGAACTCAATGGCTGTCAGCTGAACTAGAATAGTAGAGATAATATTCAAGCTTGACTCCACAAATGAAATGGCCCCCACAACACTAGTAATACTTTAAATTACTAGATTATTAGATTTCAGCTGACTAGCGTACACTGGAAGAGCATATTATAAGTGAAATAAGAAAATAATAGTCTCACGACATATCTATAGAATCTGATCATAGCATAATAGAATCAAATCACATCATGAAATCAGCACCACAACGAATATAAAATCTGATTCTCGGCATAGATTCTGCAACTGACTGAAGGTTAACATGTGTATATAGCAACTAACATTGCACAACAAGAATATCAACATTTGTAAGATCAGATCTGAAAACTGCCCAAATAACATGAAGAGATCTAGATGACTTCCACAAGACTCTTAACTTCAGACCTGACCCAATATCCAATGAAAAAAAATTGACACACCTAATATGATCTGATCCAGCACCAAAAAACAAAAACAAATTGACAACACCTGATATGATCTGATTCAGCAACACCTGATCTAAAGGTTCTGATTTGTCAATGCTTGAAGGGATCCAGTGACTTGATATGGTTGACGATACCTGATCTGATATGATCTAGCAGCATCTGATCTGATTCAGCAACTCTGGCAGGTTCAACAGCAACATAAAGGTGTTAATGTGATGTTTGAGGGTTTTTTTTTTTTGGCAATCTAACCTTACTGATATGATGTTAACAATAGGTAGATGCAAAACATATATTGTGTTGATCATTTTTAGACTTTAATAGTGTTTTTTTAATAAGCAAAGATGAACGACACCCATAGCATGAACATTTTGATAATCAAAAAAATCACATTTTTCATAAATGTAACTTGAATCAAAGCTTGTTTTGTATCAAACTAGTTTTAATAAATATATTAAGATGTGTATATTAATTAAAATAATTGTTTAGCAAAAAATTAAAGGGTCCAGTTTTTGTCTTTGGCCTAATGGTCTAAGAATCACGTATGAATAAAAAGAAATAGATGATGAAGTAAGAATTACTGCATAAGTAAGGAGCTAAACAATACCATCAATTGGTCTCCAGTGACAAGAATCACCAAAATATATTTTATGGCCATACTTTTTATGATGCTTATTCACCAATATAGGCATAGTTGCATCAATATAGATCCTTAACTAGATTGGTAACTATATCTTCTTTCGAGTGTCTAACATAGGCTGACTACTTAAACGTCTATGTTGCCTCAAGGATGATGAGTCCAGCCTTGGCAAAACACATGCAAAAATAAATCAAAAGAGGTATCCTCGTGAGCAAACAACCACAAGAAAAAGACGAAGCAGTGAGAGTAAGGTAGGCAACAGATAATTGAAAAATAGGACTTCGTTAAAACAGTAGGAAAATGTAGCTTTGGGCACACATTTCTGCCTTCTCTTCTTGCCCACTATATGTAGAAATGTTGTCAGGAGACCATATGTTCATTTAGAAGGCCATGGGATCTTGTGAGCCATGTAGGACTTCTGCAAGCTATTATAGGGGTTGAATGATGAACAAAAAGTCATAGGCCCCCTAGAGGTCGAACCATTTTTCTCTTCTCTCTTCCTTCCTATCTCTCTTTTTCCACCAATTCGCTCAATTCTCACCTATTTTCTCTCCCTCTCTCTTGTCCCTTTCCTCTATCCTAGGGGATGACCTCCCAAATATTGGGCCACACTTGAAGGTAACTCTTAGTTTTAGCTACTATCTACCTTAATTAATTTTACTTGATGCAATTTAGTTTCACTTTAGTTGATTCTAGAAGCATCCTAAGTAAATTGCTTTTGTTTACTGTTTAACCTTAGAGTGATTATGTTTAGTTTTTGTTTACCCTAGGTTACAGTCTAGAAGGGCCTACATAGCTCATGCTGGAATCCATCTAAGGAGGACATGTGTCCCTTGTAGGCCCCATCTAGAGGATGCAGGATGTATAGGTCATTTAAAATTTGTTTTTCACCTTTTTAGTTAACTTCAAATTGGTTTTAAGTTCCTTGTTAGCTTAATAAAATTACTTTTAATTTGCAACATTTGTAGAACTCGTTATTGATTGTTTTTTATTTAATTTACATTTTTGAATTGCTTCAGTGTTAGATTAATTAATTCAAAATTGTTCCTTGTTAGAAGGATAGATCGATCTTTGTCATTCTAGTTAAATTGTTTTTGTCATTGCTGATTGTTTAACTGCTGTTCCTTAGTTGTTTTATATTAGATTGGCATGCCTTCTATGTGGAATTGTCTTGACTGTTCTTGCTTGCTTGTCGAGGCAATTTAAATTAATGAACGACTTTTCTTCTCTTTTTATTCTAGGTTACCATAGCCTAAGCCGTAGTTGCTTTTGATCTTCTAATTCTTAAATATTGTAGTTCATATTTTTATGTGCTTAGTTCATATTAGCTTGAGAAGTCTTACAGTGTTTTTCTTGCTTTAGTTAAGTTTGAAGTAGTCTGTGAATCAAGCATAGGTTATCGGCTTAGGGCTGAAAGTCGGACCTGATTTGGACAAACTTTGAGATGGCATTTTATGTGGGATTTTTTAACTCTTTAAAACTAATTTGTCCAATGTCAGACTAAACTTCAATAAGATTGGAGGTCATTTTGCCTGAGTTTTTCATGTTTTCCCAAAATTGGTTTTTCTAGATTTCAAAATTGGAAACCTTTCAAGGTAGAATTTTATCAAAGCTTAAAATGGCCATATCTTGTGACTTCAGTGGAATTTTTGAGTTCTATAACAGGGTAATTTTCTTTAAAGTATTGTTTTCAAACAAGACCAATGTTGTAGAATTTGACTTCATTTGACCCCCGAAAGACTCTATTCTCTAAATGCTATTTAGCAAGCTTGATTTTTAATATTAGGATAGTCTTTTCGTTTAGATAATTGATTCTCTTTTATTTTCTTCTATTTCTGCAAGTTGTTTTAATAGTCTAAAATGTTTTGTAAAGTAGATTAGCTGTGTTAACTTAATTTAGTGATTGTTCGTATGTTTTCGAATTTTAGGAAGCATCTAATTAGAGTAGTCATATAGGTATCCATGTGATTCAATTATCTTCTTCATAGATATAGGCATTAGATTAGTTTTATTATCTTTTTTTGATACCTGACTAATTTCTTGAGTTTTATAGGTTTCTAAGCCTCTTTACAAAATAAGGGATGCAATCAAGAGCTTATTGAAGAACATTTGTTGGAGCAAAAGGGTAAAAAAAAGCTCTTGCATATGTAGATGGCTTGGAGCAGTCTAGTTAGATTTTTCTTCTTGTTTTTTGCCTGTTTGCTTGGTTGAGTGATTGTAATTAGAGAAGAGTGTAATTACTTTGGCATTGATTTGATTAATAAAGTAAAGTTTTTTTTGGATATTGGTTGGTTCCGTCCCTCGTGAGAGTGACCCATACTCACCATTTTTGTGGGAGTCTGGTTTTAAATTTGTTAGCTGAATTTCTATTGTTTATTGGAAGCATCTTTCTAAAAGTTTTAACCAACCAATGGAACACCAAAAGTACATTTCATGGTGGTGATTATGCTTGTTACAACCGACCCATTTGTTGATTATTTGATTCATCAAGCTAGAATTATCCATTTTGATTTGTCATGTTTGATTGATAGATTGGAAATTAATAAAAGAATGATAGCATTTTTAAATTTCTATGTAAAACAATAGTCAACATGATTCAGGTTTTGATCTATCATTAAAATAGCAATATAGTAATTTAAATTATATTGTATGGTGGGATATAGAGAGTAGCGACTTATTAAATACTGCACCATCAAACCAATTATTCTGGATTGCACATTAAATCATCACTAATGTCCTAGAATGTTAGGTCAGTCACATTTATCGCAATATTTATTTTATATCAGTTGCTACTGATGACCTTGGTATCGTTGTTGTCATCTTGATTGTAGTGACTTTTGTTTGCATACAACGGCTTACATGGTTTATATGTGTATGGTTGACCATGTTGACACATGGTTTATATGTGTATGGTTGACCATGTTGACACATGGTTTATATGCATGGAACATGGTTATTTACGTGGTTTACACAAGAGTGATCTATTAATGATTTTTAACTAGAGAGACAACTAGCATTCCAATAATGTGTTTGACTAAATCCAATTTAATAACAAGATTTATTTGGCAATAGTGCTACATGTAAATGTAACAAAGATGAAAGATTGTCTATAGGAGATTAGTTCAAATGGACAACTTCACATAGTTATTTCTTCTTATGGTTTTGATGGGGATGGTTATTCTCCATTTCACAAATAAGAGCTGCTACTTAGATTTGTTAGTTGATGTTGATAGTGATTTCATGGTTAACTGTGATGATGATTCAGATTTCATTATCAAGATGTCAAAAGAAATTTCATGTTTTTATGGCAACGGGCACATGCATTTAAAACAAGTGAGATTTAATAATAATATGAGATACACTGGTTAATTATGCATATTAATAGATAATGGACTAACAAAGATTTTTAACTAAAGATATGATTAGCATTTTAAAAATACATTTCACTAAGGCATATGACGACAAGGTCATTTGAAATCAAATGATGCATGTTAGCCTAAAGAAAATGAATAATTGATTGATTACAGGAAATTATTTCAATGAATTGTCCACCGTCTTAAACTTATTCATGGACCTGCGTTGCAAACACAACCTAAAAATAAGTTTGATGCACTTGTGGACAACTGTCGAAGCCAATTATCTTGTACCTAGGTCAACTTGGAGCCAAACAAGAGACATATCGCTCAAATGGTCATTCATATGGTTGCATCATTATTTCCCTTTTAAAGTATTTCTATGAAGACGTTTAAGATGGTAGGAAGTCCATTGAAGTGGTTTCCCATTAGCTACTTAGCTCTGCCTTCTATCCTCTTAGATCCGTATTCTTCTTTCCATCCAGGTCCCTCTTCTCCCTTCTCAACTACGTTATAAGTGAAAAAGCTTGCTATTATAATAAGGATTTTATAGTGTATTATATACTTGTTTTTTTTTTTTTATGGCATGGTTTTACCTGTTGTTGGTTAGGATGTTTCATTTGATTAACATTATTTTTCTTTCCTTTTCTTGCTAGCAATCTCTAGTGCTCTCATTGTTCTACAAATTTGATCATTCCTAGCTTCTTTTTAATCCCCTTCTCTATGTGCATTGATAGATTATTTACTACATTGACTTATAAATTATTTAAGTTGCTATTTAGAGGCAATGCTTTTGTGGGTTAGGGGTCCAAAGACCTCGACTCTTCATTCTTATTCTTTGAGATTATTTTGTGAGTTGCAACAAACTAATGGTAAAGCCAAAATATGTTTTTTAGTGTATCATTTGTTATTTATTTCATGTATTCATTGGCTTCTTCATATTTTGATGGTAACATTGTAATATGCATAAGTTATCTACAAATTAGTAACAAGAGGCTATGCAACAATTATCCTCCTCACATAAAGGACTTACATGGCTTATCCACAATCACATGATTCAAGTAATTTTTTATGTTATTCCAAACAAGTGCCTTTAATGCATGACAACATAATATACCTCTAGATTCATATTTTTTAAATGTACACTTGATTGTTCCATAGTCAACATTATAATTAAGTAGCATATGCCAATTGTCTTTTAGGAGGTTATTCGCTCTTCCATACCATGTGGTACCTTCGTATATTTGTTTCTTATTTGTCTACTCATATACTACAATTCATGGCCTGGATAACTTCGTTCTTAAGTTTATTCAAATGTAGATACAATTTAAGAGTTTATATTTTGATTAAGTACGTGGCATATCTTTTTTATTGTACTTTGGAAAGTATAGAAAATGATGACATACACTTACTGAGACATAATTACATCTGATATTACAGTATCACCATTTAATAGCATAACTTGATAGTGCTTGTCACTCATTATTTTTGTAAATAATTTAAACAAGCACTCAAAGGTTTGATCATAAAAAAACGTAGCTCAAAAAATGCAACTTTATAAGCGATTTTCATGCCTAGAAACTGACAAATTGCTAGAAATGAGTATCAATCTTCACTATTATGTCAAAATCAAGAACATCTTGAATAATTTGTAATTCGCTCTTGACCTTGAGTATGCCTTAAACAATTTGATGGTGTGTCCATCTTTATCTAATTGAATTGCACTATATAAACAAGAGTTTTTTCTTTAATGTTTTCTCAATGAGTAATTGATCTGGTTCTCATGGGCGCTGCTTTCGTAGGCTGTAAAAGGTCAGGGTACTCCATCACTTTGAAGGGGTTCCACTACCCACCCAGTCCCCAATGCAGCCCATGACCTTGGAAGCAAGAGAATATATATATATATATATATATATATATATATATATATATATATATATATATATATATATATATATATATATATATATATATATATATATATATATATATAT